>CAIGRL010076202.1:0-15930 GCA_903798325.1 Fraxinus xanthoxyloides
ATAATTAAATAAATCAAATACATATTGAAAAATGACGTATCAAATGTACATTCATCATAACTAAATAATTGACAAAATAGTTAATGATAATATTGTTCAAATTACTCAAATGATCAATAAATTGAATAAATATTGAAAAACGAAAAAGTAGTGTATTATTGAAATAATTAAATGTATATTAAAAATGAAAAGTAAGGTATTATTAAAATTATTGAATTATAATAAAGATAGAATCGTTCAAAAAATAATTTTCCACATACCGTATGTACCACTAACATATCGCATATACAACATACCGTATATATCCAACTAATATACTGAATATGCAACTAACATAACGTATATGCAAGTTACCGGAAATGCAACTAACATACCATAAATACAACTAACATATAACATACCTATATACAACTAACATACCAAATATACAAATAAAATACTAGATAAAATTGGATGACTGGATGAGTAAAAACTGGAAAATGAACAGTAACATCTCATTGGTTATTATTGCATCTACAGTGACAAGAAAGTATTTTTTTATTATAGTTAGATGATTAATAAATTAAATACACATTGAAAAACGAAAAATATAGTATTATTGAAATAATTAAATGTACATTGAAAGATGAAAAGTAGGGTAATATTGAAATTATTGAATTATAATGAAGATAGAATGGTTCAAAAAATATTTCTCCACTCCTGGTAAGTTTAACAAATACCGTATTTACAACATATACCGCATATGCAACTTACCATATTTGCAACTTACCGAATATGCAAATAACACACCGTACCGGATGTGCAACATACCGTTTATGTAACTTACCAAAAAAGTTTTTTAATGAATTTAATTTACTATTTAATCAAGTATAATGAATTTTGTCAAATGTATATTGATCATAACTAAATAATTGACAACATAAACGATGATAATATTGTTCAAATAATTAAATAAATCAAATACATATTGAAAAATGACGTATCAAATGTACATTCATCATAACTAAATAATTGACAAAATAGTTAATGATAATATTGTTCAAATTACTCAAATGATCAATAAATTNCCGGATGTGCAACATACCGTTTATGTAACTTACCAAAAAAGTTTTTTAATGAATTTAATTTACTATTTAATCAAGTATAATGAATTTTGTCAAATGTATATTGATCATAACTAAATAATTGACAACATAAACGATGATAATATTGTTCAAATAATTAAATAAATCAAATACATATTGAAAAATGACGTATCAAATGTACATTCATCATAACTAAATAATTGACAAAATAGTTAATGATAATATTGTTCAAATTACTCAAATGATCAATAAATTAAATAAATATTGAAAAACGAAAAGTAATGTATTATTGAAATATTTAAATGTATATTGAAAAATGAAAAGTAAGGTATTATTGAAATTATTGAATTAATAGTTCAAAAAATAATTCTCCACATACCGTATATGCAACTAACATACCATATATGCACTTATCTGATATGCAACTAACATACCATATATACAACTAACATAAACCATACCATATATACAACATACTGTATATGCAATTAACATACCGAATATGCAAATAACATACTGGATAAAATTGGAGGACCGAATGAGTAAAAATTGAATAAATGAATAGTAACATCTCATTGGTTACTATTGCATCTACATTAGCAAGAAAGTAACTTTTTTATTACAATTAAAAATAAGTAGAAAAGAAAAAGATGATAATCTTCATTCCATTGCGATGGCCTCATGCTAACGTTGTATCACCCAAACTAAATATCGTTATTCCCCACTCCCAACCCACTGATACAACGACGGAGGAGAATGAAGATGACAATATTTTTCCTTTCCCATTTTTTTTTTGCCCTTTTTGTGTTCCTTTTGTCTTGAAGAAGACAACAATTTTCCTTTTTCTTTTCATTTATTCATGTTATTTTTTAATAGTTTTTTTTTTTTTAAAAAGGAAAATTGAAGGTTGTTGCCTAGAATTCTGTTAGAAAAATATGCACAACTAAAATTTGGATGCAAACCATTCAAAATGATCAATGTATATTAAGCCCTATTTGGTGGAGATTAAAATTAATCTATAATTTTTTAACCATAATAATTAATTTCAATTATATATTTAATGAAATCCATAACTTTTTAATTATACATTTCATTAACTTTTATCAAAATTTACTAAAAATCTTATTTTAATCGTTACCAAACAATAGCTGATTATGCAAGTATGGGATGTGAATGCAAACTCAAGTGGTATTGGTGTGAATGCTTGGGAACCCTACGTGGAAATTTCCCAAAATATTTGAGAGGACTTATTTTCACTTACAACAAATAAAAAATAATTATAACAAACAATCATGCTACAAGTAAATAAATTTTTGACAAAAATCCTTACAGGCAATACACGACGGGCATCATTAGAAGATGTGAAAAAAAAGGTCCAATTATACTTTGCCACATCACCATCAATACACAGTTTGTTAAATTTTTCTCGTACCCATGTCTTTATTGCTATAACAAAAGATATAAAAGAAAAAAATAACTTTTAAGGAAAACTAAGCTCTGATTAAGGTGGTCAAAAGATATATTCTTAATTGAAAAATTACAAGCAAACAACTATAAAAACACACATTTACAGAATTTAAACCACATCAAATGATAAGTGCTGGGGTCTTCGTTACCAACAACTAATTTCCCCACGCTCTTTTTCCTTTTTCTCAAATTCAAAAAATGCATATAAAAAATAAAAATAATTGCATTTCATCACCCTCGGACACACCATGATAAATGAGTTATGCTACTTTACCATAGCGGTAGACATAGGGGGTTCAACTGCTATGGTAAAGTAGCATAACTCATAATTAATTTACTGTGTGATGAAATCAAACATTTTTTTTTTCCCTTCAATTCCAGAACTGCACATTAGAAGATGCAAAAAGAGGATTATTCATACTCGTAGATGAACCCTTTTTCCTTGAAAACAAATCTCCCACAAGAGGAATTATTGGTTTCACTTTCTTTTTCATAACTTTTCCTTCACTCTTCCTCCCTGTAAATAAATTTTCCTTTTCCTCAGCAATACTCAGAATTTGAGCTAAACTTTGTGAAGTTTCAACTGGTCTTGATGAAGCCACTGCTGCTGTTGCCGCCTTGGCGGCCATAGCCGCCTCGGCCTTTGCTAGTTTTGACATATTCTTGTGCAGCTCGGCATTCAATGAAGCCAATGCCACCTCATTTTCGGACTCTCTTGCTTTGAGTAAATTCAATTCTGTTTTTGTTTCTTCAAGCTCGGATTCGAGCTTTTTTACAGTATCGACAAGAGAACTTTCATTGCTGTAAGTGGAATCTTGCGGACTAGGCGAGGATTTCCATGAAGGTTCTTGGAGATTTTGTGGGGTTGGAGAAAAATATGGGGTTTCTTTCCTTGGAAACGTGAAAGGCTTTGGTGAATATATTTCTCCGGCCAGGAATTTCTCGCCGAAAATGGCGACAGCCTCTTTCACCGAGCGAAAAGGGCGCGAACTATCGACCTTGGAATGGAAATCCATGGTCGTAACCGGCTTCTCATGGCAGTCGAAATCAGTTTGGAGTTCCATATTGTGTCTAAAAGCGAGAATGAGGTAAAAATATAGGAAGTTGATAGGTTTGGTTTCAGTTAGTTTCCTTTGCTTTCAAGTCAAAATTTCATAGAGAGGTGAGGTGGGGTGGGTGGGTGGTATATATACATACAAAACAAATGTATATGTCGTTTGAAGCTTAAGCCACAAAAGATTTTGGAGTTGTAATGAGGTAGACCACTGAACTACCCGACAACCTTGGATAGAATCGAGCATAACTGTAGTTATCGTTTAAAGCCAGTAGTTAACTGTGCAATGCAACAATTAAGTACATATTTTTCAGAATTTTGTTTTATCTTAAAATTCGTAATTCTCGATTTGGAAGCTGGGTCAGGCTCAGCCAACCGCCTTCTGATAACTTAGACCCTAAATCTAATAAGGATTTTGCTAATATACATAATATGACGTAAAGAGAAAATATTGGATGAAAACGTTGATTGTATTTTAAACTGATAAATTGTAAAGTGTCAAGTGACATTATGTAATTCATTATATAAATTTTAGTAAACATGTAGTAAGATTCATCTCATAAAGTGGCAATAGAAAATGAGGATATGCTAAAGAATTAGGTTAGCGTTTGGTTTTTTATTTTCAAACTGTTTTCAGTTTTTTAATTTTGCAAAATACTAAAAATGTGTTTGATCTAATATTTTTTAAAATACATTTTTGAAAATAAGGATAAACTTTAACATAAAACTCAAAAAACATTTTTGACATTTTAAGCATTTTTAGGGAAAACTTTAAACACACTCAAAACATAGAAAAACAAGTTTTTAAATAGAATTTTGTGTAAATAAAATTTAAAAATGAAAAATATAAATAAAATATAAAATAAAGAAAAATAACTTCCAAAGTTAAAAATTAAAATTAAAAATAAAGTTATAAAAACTTCTAAAAAAAATAAAAATTATAAATAACTAATAAATAACAATTAAAAATTGCTCAAACTCTTAATGATTATTTACATAAAAATTCTAAAAAAATATTTAAGTGAACACAGGTAAAAATATTCTCAGTTCACTTTATTAATTTTTATTTTTATTTTATATATTTTAAACTCAATTTATTATTTATTTTACTTTTGTGGCTAAAAAAAAACATTGTAAGAGTCATCAACTTTATAATGTAATATTACATGACAGTATATTAAGAGTGTGTTTGATGGATATTATTTTGGAAGAATGCATTTTAGAATAGTAGATTGATGGAAAATGTGTGGTTGAAAAAGAAGGAAAAGTTATTGATGTTATAGAAAATATTATTTTATTGAAGAATGTGTGGTTGAAAATGAGTAGAAGAATGAGAAATGTTGGCCAAACAGGGGCTAATATATAGTTGTTCTATTTTTACCGAATGATCAAATTTCGTTGAATAAAACATCATAAAATAATTTTTCAAAACTTCAAATCAAATGTATTTTTTTAATTTTCTATTTTAAAAAATAAATTTTTAAAATGACAAATTAAACTCGTTTTTAAATATATTAGAACAAACCCTCAAAATGAAAAGCTTAAAACTGGAAATTTAAACACAAGTCAAATGAGTTCTCAAGTTCTCGCATTGATACACTATTCCCAAGTCCAGTCAGAGCTTGCTCATTCATTGAGCAAAAAAGGGCAGAAAATTCATCAGCTATGACCTGGGAGTACGGTTTTTTGCCTAAATGGCAAGTCTATGTTATCGTAAAAAGTGACAGAGTGGATTAAAATTCAATTATCATTCCTTCGTATACTAATTATTCACAATTAACTTTTATTCTAACCCTAACTTCAAATTAAATTAATGTAGTTATCAATTAATACTTAATAATTGAATTGAAAATAAAAAATTACACTAAACTCTATCTAACATAATCAGTGCTTGAAGATATTATGAAAGATTTACGAGACTAAGCCCTCGTTTGGTTTGGATTAAAATTAAATTAAAATCTCAAATCAAAGTTAACAATTAATTTTAATCACTCATTTCATTTCATGAGATCCACAATTTTTCAATCATACATTTAATTATCTTTTATCAAATCTACTAAAATTTGATTTTAATCTTTACAAAACAAGGGCTAAATAGTTAGAAGTACGGCCCCTTTTTATGCATGTTAACATCGAATTTAATAATGAGTTATACTTAAACCCATGTTTGAGTCACATTCTCATTTTCATTTTAATTCTTCTACTCAATTTCAACTACACATTCTTCAATAAAATAATATTTTACATTACATCAATAACTTTTCCTTTATTTTCAACCAGATATTCATCATCACATCACAAAAAAAAATAAAATGCATTTTATCCTAAAAATGTGCATCAAACATACATTCTCTTTGATAACATTCCCCTTATGTGTCAAAATTTGACCACTAATGTAATATGATATTGTAGAAATCAATGACGACGATGGATGCCATGTCGAAGTTTCAAACTTAATGTAAAAGAGAATTTACATATAGCATAATTGTTAGCTAAGTTTAACTAATTATCTCCCTTAAATAAAACTAGCCCTATTGACTATATCCATGTAAATTTCAACATATATAAACACATAATTCATTTAAGATTGTATAAACTATAAGAGTATTTTTCAATATCTTATCAAAACCTATTTCCCTTATTGTACGAGTTAGACAAATACATCACCTCTCAGTATCAAATTTCGTCCCTAAATTTATTAATTTGTGATCAAGAAATTGAATTTAATTAGGCACAAAATAAGCAATTAACATGCATAAAATTGGCATGAAATCTTTGAACTAATTTAACATTAATAACTTAAGTTACATCGTTTATCCTGACAATTAAACAATTAGTTGTAGCCTCGAAAAATACTCATAAAGGATAAAGAACATAATTAGGTTCAAGTTCAATCAAAAGAGAGAAGAAATCCCAACAATTGTTATTCTTCGTCACACAAGTCTCAACTATGATTTTTCAACTTTTCTTGATTATTTCAGATTTCTCGTCTAATCTTATGGTATTTTGCCTTCAAATTTCGAATCCTAGCCACAAATCTAGAGTATAAAAATGAAATTATGCATTTGGCTCAAGAATGAGTCTCTCTTTAAAGAGAATAGAAGAAACTATTTATAGTCTTATAATAGGATTGAACATTGCCATATAATGTCAAAATCAGAAACGAGTCGAATTAGGAGAAGCAGATTCTAGGCCGCCTTTGGCCTATGCAATTGCACCTAAGAGAAGGGTGTGATCGCATGGTGTAACTTTTGTGGCTCTACAAGGACTTTGAGATTGCAATGGTCAATGTTTCCCATTCCTGTACAAATCAGTCCCTCGATTATCTTTTCCAATCAATCCAAGTCTTCCATTATTGCAATGCATGTCCCTCAATTTTCAAAATAGATACTCTGCTCTCTAAATCACAGAATTCATCCAACTCCAGTCCTTATCGATCAATTTTCATTTCTTTTTATCTTTACTAATCCGATATTGGGGTTTGTCTTAAAATAATCAATAATTACACAAATTAAGTATATAAACTATAAAAGCACTACCAAATGTCCATCTTTGGTGGCCCCAATAAGTGCAAAATCAACTTATCAATGGCCAAATAGATAAAGAAGAGAAGAGATGAGAAGAGAAAGAAAGATCAATCGGGATTTTATACCCACCTACACCACGCTAGTGTTAATATTGAACTCTCCCATATGCAACCGAGCACAAGAATCTCACAAGTAAAAATACAATAATATTATCTAAATGTTACGTTGAGCAATAGACATGAATATTAATTTTCAATTTATCTTACGTATGTCATATTTCGGCACTCTCAATACCACAAGGCATTATCACCATATAACAGTGTATTTGCATGAACAATCTAGTATGATCACTTGTAATCCAACATATCATGAATAAAGCAATTTAGTTCAATAAACATGAGACGGGGATGTGTTTCATTTGATTTGACCCTTTATAGAAGAAGGAAACTTGCCAAGCTAGTCGACTTTAATAATTATAATTCATTTCTTTTAAAACCTTAGAAAATAGCTTTCACACAATCATTAATAAATTAATATCAATCTCAGTTAAATATAAGTAAGATGATAGCCCTCTCTTCTACGGACCTTTCCGTCAACATTTCATCAATATTATTGTACCCAAAAAAAAAAATATAGACACTGATTAAAAATTGTTATTTAGAATCATTGGTGTTTATCATCAGTTTAGGTTAAAGCACCAATGATATTAAATTACATATTCAACTAAATGAATTACAAACTTTCACATTTAATTAATCTTATCGCATAATGCCAAATAGACTGATATTAATATTACTGGTAGTAGATATCATTATTGTATTCATATTGTTCCTCAACACGAGTTCAATAAAATATGAAATTGAAAATCGGTTTAAGAAAAATTGAGTTATCATTCCATTTTATTAATAAATACTTTAAAGGGAACAATACACATTTAAGGTGGTTAGAAAATGCAATTTCAAAATTAACAAACGTGTTTTACAACTTCAGGCCATAATTAGATTTATTAATTAAAATAGATAATTAAATATATTTTATTAATTAAATATATTAATGTCATAATACTATACAAATTATGGTGACGATTAATGAAATTTAACTAAGGTCATAAATGGAGCAATACACATTTAAGTTGATTTGTGAAAATAAATTGTATAGCATTGTAAGGAAAGTAATACTTCTTTTTTTACTGCTTTACTTTATTTCTGTTGTAAGGGACTTACTTCCTCATTTATAGTTTTGTTTCATTTCAATTGTAACCATGGTATTCCTCCGTCACAAGTGAGAACATATTAATAAATTCTCGTAGGTACCGCCCTCCTTCCCAAAAAAAGGGGGGGTATTGTGTACGTGCGAATTTTCTACAACTTATTGGAATTTAGTTGTTTGAATTAACCCAATTTTTGTTTTTCCATGAACACATGATATTACGGTCTTGTGCCACAATTTTTCCATCAGAATGAATTTTTAAACATTGATTTGACCACATTTCAACTAAATATTTTTTAATAAAATAATATTACACGCAAATTTAAAGTTTTCCTTATTGTTTAACTATATATTCTCCATCATAACACTATTGCAAAATGTATTTTTTGAAAAAAAAAAAATGCGGGCTCAAACAAAGTCCTACATGTGATTATTTCTAGTGGTAAGTATTTGTGGGTGTGTGGACTTTCTAAAATTTATACGAATTCGGTAGTTTGATTTGATCCAATAGTTATGTTTTCCTCGAATACATGATATTAAGTGTGATAATTTGGCTGGAAAGTATTTTCTTTTACGAATTAGATATTTGATTTGACACAATTCCTTTCTTTCTTTCTTAAATATTGTTGATTTTATGTAAAATTTGGCTCATATGTTGTATGTTGTATAGGTGTGATTGTTTATAGAATATTTGTTATTTAATATTTAAGTTCCTAATATTTCTTCTAAGATTTTGTTGAGATCTATGAAAATAAGTCAGTTAAAAGGTAACTCATATGCTTGTATATGAGCATAGGTAATTTAAAGGGTTTGTATAAAATAGATCTGACTATTAAATTAGTACAAGTTAAGGGTTGCCGTTATTTGTCAAATTCTTGGTAGAAGGAACTGTCCCAAAATATACCATTTTTCACAATTTTTAGATACAGTTAAGAGTTTAGAGATAATTTGAAAGATTGTTCCTCCATTTATTGTTGGAATACTATCCTCCAAGGACATGGAGAAGACAACAAAAAGAAAGAATCAAGAACACTAAATATGATAGAAAGGCTCAAACACGAGATCATTGTCTTCAAACGATATTTATCTCCTATACGATTTAATCAGTACTTAAAGGGACTCTTGACAAATGGTTTGCAAAATTAATTAAACCTTGAAGAAGAAATTAGTTAAGCACTTGTATTTGTCTTCTAAAACTTGAAGAACACTTTGAATGTTTGAATATATAATGAATTGGATTTAAAAGCTCTATAATATGATTTTGATTGTTGATTTGTTATATTTGTAATTGAAATCTATCACATATTTATAGATTTGAATTCACCATGCACGAAATAGTAATCTACTAACATGCAAAGGTGAGTATTTTAATAAAAAGTCGCCAAGAATCAAATTAGAAAAACCTAATCTAATGGCTTGTTTTTTGGCCTATGCATACGCATGATATAAGAATTTTTGCTTCTATTTCTACATGCTCAACCCACATGTACACATGGTTGAATAGCCTGTGTACGCATGGGCAAAATTCAAATTGCCCAATTTTGATTTCAAAACCAATTCATATCATTTGGGTCTAGTTTGTCACATTTCATTTGACCACACTTTAATCTTGAACAATTATTACAACAATCCTCAACTTGTTCAAAATTATATAGATCACATATTCAAATTAGCAACGCTTATGTATAATGATTAGATCTTTCAATTTGAATTTAACCATAGTGTAATTTTCACAAAGTATTATCGAAATTTCAGGTAGAATGATAGTTTTGAACTAATTGTTCCTTGTGATAGTACCAGTGAAAATACACACACATAAGCATTATGTGTTAACAAGTTCCTTAAACTCACTTAACACAAATACGACATTGCGCTCATCATTTTCAACAAACTTTTAAGGGATAAACTCTAACTCTCTATTAAAGCGTACCACCTCGAAGTTCATCTAAGTGAAGTTCTTCTAGTATTTTTGGTACCTTTAGAGATTTTCTTACTTAGCACTGATTTTCATTTAGAGCTTAGAACTCAACCCTCACTTAAGTAACAACTAGCATTACATAATTAGGATAGGGTTTATCCACATATTGAATGACTTGTTATTACCCTTAGAACTCATTGATTACTTGTAAAGTAATCACAGAGTTTCCATCATTGGTAGATCTTTTAGTTTAAGAGTTTCAACCTCATCATACTCGAAGTAGATATTACTAAATCTCTATTTAGAGGTTTAGTTAAAGGATTTGATAAATTTTCTATTGACTTGACATAATTTAGGAAAATTATTTCACTCTTGATTAATTCCTTATGTAGTCATATCCTAGACTCATTTGTTTAAACCTTTCATTGTATACATCGTTGTATGCCTATCATACATGATAGATATTGACGATATATTCTTCAGTCCCAAGGATATCTTATAAAGTAGATTTGTAAACCACTCAACTTCTTTCTCGATTTCTGATAGTGCTATAAATTCAGATTCCATAGTTGAGTGTGTTATACATGTTTGTTTCTTTGATTTTCAATAAACAGGGTCCCCTCCAAGAGTAAACACCCAATCCGAATTAGATTTACTCTTACCTGTACTGGATACCCAACTAACATTGATAAATCATTCTAATATAGTCAGGATTTTAGTATATTGTAGACATAAGTTCTTGGTTTTCTTTAAATAGCCAAGAACTCTTCCAATGGCCTTCCAATGTTCCTTGTTCGGATTACTAGTAAACCTACTAAATTTATTAGCTGCAAATGTTGTGTCCGGCTTTCTTGTATTGAACTGCATACATAAGACTCCCTATATTACTTGTATATTCTAATTGAACAACATCTCTTCCATCATTCTTTATAAATTTAGAACTTAGATCAAGAGGGGTATTATACTCTTTTATGTTCAAATGTTTGAACTTATTAGTCACATTCTCGATATAATGTGATTGACTCAAATTATAACCCCTACTAGTTTTAGTAACTTTAATATCCAAAATAGTATCTACTTGTCTATGATCATTCATCTTGAGTGTGAAAGATAGAAACCTCTTCGATTTTTTTATTCAATTCATGTGATTACTCAAAATCAACATGTCGTCAATGTATAAGTAAATAAATATAATGCAATTATCACATAATTTGGAACACAAGGATTTATCTACACTATTATGTTTGAAATTAAATGAAACAATAGCTAACTCAAATTTCTCATGTCATTTCTTAAGTGTTTGTTTTAAATCATATAATGATTTCACCAATTAGCACACTTTATGTTCATTTTCGGATAAAGCAAATCTTTCAATTTGTTCCGTATAAACTTTCTCATCGAGATCCCCATTTTATACTCATGCATAGAAGCTAATGTAAATAATATCATAATTGATGTTATTCTAGCTATCGGTGTATAAGTTTCAAAATAATCTATTTGTTCTTTTTATTGATAACCTTAACTACTAATCTAGCTTTAAAGGTATTAAGAAAACTATCAACATTATATTTTCCCCTAAACACCTCATTTACATCGAATAGGTATAGGTCCGAGTGGTAAATCGACAAGTTCCCATGTATTGTTTGACATGATTGAATCGATTTCGTATTTAATTGCATCTTTCCAAAAGAATGCTATCATTAGAAACCATAGCTTCTCTATAAGTTTTATGATTGGTCTTCACTTGTAGAATAAAAGAAAATGTTCTTACAACATTCTTCTCATTTCCCTCTACTAGGTAAAATGAAATAAGTTGAGAATCAATTTCATGCGATCCCAAAGTATTTTCTATCCAAATTCTTTTATTTCTTCGAGGTTCTTTATCTTGTGTTCCACTAGAGTTAGGAATCTCTCTATGAGCTTCCTTACTTCATTATTCGAAGATAGTGAATTTTCAAAGAACTCCACATCATTTGATTCAATTATAACATTGGTCGCCAAATTCAATAACCATTATGATTTGCTATTACTAGCATATCCAACAAAGGTACATTTGATACCTCTTGGGCCCAACTTGGTCCTATTAGGGTTCGTATTCTTATAGTATGCAAGACACCCCTACACTTTAAAATATTCAATATTTGATTTTCTTTATTTTCACAATTCATAAGGAGAAATATTTGTAAATTTAAAAAGAAGGGTAATTAGCACATAACGTCCACACCTTCACTACTATTGTGGAAAATGTTTTTACCTTTCATTTTTTGATATTTTCACAATTCATTGCACAAAAGTTCATTTTCATCCATTTTCTCAATTAAAAATTATGAAATGACGAATATACCTTTATCTTTAAATAAAAGAAATAAAAAGAAAAATAAATTAATTGCAACTATAATCCTAATTTAAAAAAAAAAGCTCAAATGAGTCCCAAATAAATTATTAAAGGGTAATTAGCACATAATGTCCATACCTTTCACTATTATTGCGAAAAAGATCCATATCTTTCTTTTTTTTCTTTGACATTTTCACCCTTAATTATACATTTGATTTCACAAACTATCATTTTCATTCAATTTCTCAATAAAGAGCTGTTAATGAGGAATATACCTCCTATTTCAATAAAAAGCTAAAGAATTAATTGCAACTGTAGTACTAATTTTTTTAAAAAGTGCAAACGAGTCCCAAATAAATTATTAAAAAGTTGAAATTTTTTTTTTTAAAACAATTGCAAACGAACCCCAAATAAATTATTAAAAAATTAGAAATTATTTTTTTTAAAAAAAGGTGCAAACGAGTCCCAAATAAATTATTAAAAAATGAAATTAGTTTTTTTTTAAAAAAGTGCAAACGAGTCCCAATTAAATTTATTAAAAATTTAACAAAAATTAGAAAATGCAAATGAGTCCCAAACAAATCATCAAAAAATAATTTTCTTTAATTGTATATATTCATCATTTTACAGTTTTTTTAATTAAGGAATTAGATGAAAATGAATAGAAATAATAATTTGCGTAATCAAATGTGTAATTAAAGATGAAAATGTCAAAAAAATAAAAGATAGGGATGTTTTTCACTATAATAATGAAAGGTGTGGGCATTATGTGTCATTTTAATAATTTATTATAGGACTCATTTGCGCTTTTTTTTTAAATGGGGCTATGGTTGCAATTAGTTTTTTTTTTTCTTTTTATTTAAAGGAGAGTGTATATTCATCATATCACTAATTTTAATTGAGATAATGGTGAAAATGTCAAAAAATGAAAGGTAAGACTTTTTTCACAATAACATTGAAAGGTGGTGACGTTATTTGTTATTTACCCTAAAAAGATTCTTATTTAATATTCTACATGCACTCAACAATGATTGACTCCATAAATTAAGTGGCAACTTAGCATATGTTAACATAACATGTCATTTATAATTTCAACTAATGTTATATTTTTCTTTCAACTAAACTATTTTGTTCGGGTGTCCTAAGTGCAAAATATTAATGTACTATACTTTGTTGTTTATAAAATGAATTAAAATCAATAGAAAAATATTCTCCCCCTATATCACCTCTTAGAGTTTTTGTACTCTTTACTTAAGTAATTTTCAACTTCATTTTTATGTGTTTTAAACATTTCATTAAATAAATATAAGTGTATCTAGAGTGATCATCTATAAAGGTAATGAAATACCTATTTCACATTTAGTTAACATAACATTAAATTCACATATGTCCTTATGAATTAATTCTAAAATTTTAGAAATCCTATTCACTCTTTGATATGACTCTTTTTTTTTATCATTTTAGATTCTACACAAGTTTTACATTTATATTCATCATTTCTTTATAAAATATTAAGTCACATTTTAACATTCGTTTCATAGTACTCTTACCTATGTGTGACCTAATCTAATATGTCATAAAGTAAATGAATCAATTAAATAAGCAAGCTGAACTTTATTATTAATCAACTTTTCAACGGTGCAAAGCTTTCACTAGAATAACATTTTCCAACAAATCTTTCATTTAAAGATAATACAAGTTTACCAGACTCATAAACACTTTTTCTAATCAATTTTTCTAAGAGATTACCACTAACTAAGTTTCTATTCATTTTAGGAACATATATAGTACATTTGTTAAAGTAATGATTTTTTCGAAAGTGAAGATAATTTCTACATTTCCTTTAACGACCACTTTGGGGCGGCCTTTGTTATCCATTTGAATCTATTGATCTCCATTAACTTCATAATAGGTCTTGAATAAAAACTTATCACATGATACATATACAGTTGCACATGTATTATACCATTAACTAAGAACTTTTCCATTAATTGCATTGATCTTGCTTACGGTGGCCACAATATAGTCTTTTTTTGATGGAGTTCACTTTTCCTTCGGAGTTGTTTTGCTTTTGGTGTTGACACTCCTTTGTATAATATCCTTGTTTCCCACATACAAGCAACCACCCTTGGACTTCTTCTTAAATTTGTTAAAATTTTTAGAAGGCTTTCTCTTGTTGGATTTGTATGAAGGTTCGGTTTTCTTCACGGCATTGGCTTTTAAAGTGCTTTAAGAATTGTCATTCCTATCTCTTGCCCTTGACTCTTCCTCAATTCGAAAATATTTCTGCACTTGTTTCGAAGAGTAATCTTCGGAATTATGCATGATTTTCTTCTGATATCATTTCCAAGTTCTTGGCTTCACAATGATTGCTCTCACTTGACCGCCTTCAACTTGTTGATAAGAACTTACAATTCATGTATTTGGGGAAGAAGATGAATATTTTCAAGGAATATAAAATAAAAATACCTTGATATGAGAAATTTCTTTGTACCTTCTTCTCCGGATTTTATTTTATTTTTCAAAGCATCCCAAATGTCTTTTGTTGAAGATGTGTTGATGTAGAGATCATACAACATGTCGGATAACGCAATGAGAATATGACCGCGGCATTTGAGTTCATCCTCTTGACGTTTTTGCCTCTCCATCTTTACGGCTTCTGTATCTTCATCCATTAGATCCTCAAGTGGTGCCATTCTAAATCAAGAATGTAGAAGATCTTCAATGCCGTTAGGAGAAATTTAACTTGTCTTGCCACCTTGTAAAATTTTTCCGATCAAAACGGTCCAAACGAACGAGATCTCGATTCATCAATTTGATTTTCGTCATGATAGTTTAATTTTCCATTGCAAAAGATCATTTGAAATTGTTGGAATATTATCCTTTAAGAGAATTGAGAAGACAACAAAAAGAAAGAATCAAGAACGCTAAATATAGTAGAAAGGCTCGCACACGAGATCGTTGTCCTAAAAAGATATTTGCTCCCTCTATAATTTAATTGGTGCTTAAAGGGACTTTGGGTAAACGGTTTGTAAGATCGATCAAATCTTGAAGAAGAAATATTTAATCACTTGTATTTGCCTTCCAAAACTTGAAGAATACTTTGTCTATTTGAATATGTAATGAATTGGACTTCAAATCAGTGTAATATGATTTTGATTGTTGATTTGTTATATTTGTAATTGAAATCTCACCATACACTTGTTGACCTAAGGTTGATTATAACTTTAATATTTTGATTATAAAAAATAAGTCATTTTATTTATTAACATTTGATTTTGAGTCATGATAATTCAATGTCAAACTCGATAAAGAATTGTCAAAATGAACACATC
>CAIGRL010076248.1:0-13139 GCA_903798325.1 Fraxinus xanthoxyloides
ACTTTAGATAACGATAAGAATTAAAGGTAACCCAGTAATTCTAAATGGAATTAAAATCTTACCAAAAAAAAAAAAAAATTATCTCCTTGAAAAATTACTTATTTTCACCTCGATCTTACTTTTTTTCATGAACTCTTCTCCATTTTGTATCATATCACATGTAGTTTTTGTATCTATTTCATAAACCCTTTATTCTTAGAGTAATGCTATTCATCCCAACTGACGTTACACACGCAGTCTATGTGGCGTTAATATGACATTAAATGATATGTGAAATTAACCTTTCATTTAACCTATTATTTAGAGTTATCTAGATTATGTTTGTAACCACACTGGGGGTAAATAATATTACTCTTATTCTTATGTGTCTCTTTTCTATCGAATGCTCCAGTCATCTGGCAAAGTTAGTTATGCGTAAAATGGATGGATGTGTAGACAAGCTTGTCTGAATCGCTTTTAAAGTTTTGTTTCTTTTAAATAATTAATAAAAAAGAAAATTATTAATCAAACAATAAGGATCTTCAGACGTGATCTAGCATGCCCAAAAATATATGCAGCTTATGTCTATCAGTAACATATGCTTGAGCGGTAAAACATCCCTCTGTCTCATTTGATACCATTAGCTTTTGGATGAAGATGTAAACTAGTCTAGTCGAAGTTCACAGCTCGGACTTGGCTTGGGTAAAAATGGATCAAGCGGGCCTTTTCGAGTCTAGCCGATTTGGATTCTTCTTTTTTTTTTTTTCTGAAATTATAATATTTTTTCCTCGTATTTTTAAAGGCAGCCATGGCTGCCTTCGCAAGCAGGTGGCTGCTTTATTTCCAAGACACAAGCCATTGGTGTGGCTGACACGAGTTAGCTCGGGTCAACGCTTGAAAATGAGGCTCGGTTCCACGAGCCGCGAACTGCTCAAGCTGAATTGACATCACTATTATTGGCTAAATATATTCGCATCACTGTTTTTAATAATTAGACTATATTTTGATTGTATGAAAGGTTCATAATCTTTATGCATTTTCATATTTATGTATCAAACTTTTTTCATCACCTTCTTATTTTCAAATTAATATAAATTGTTCCTAATTATGATTTATCTTCAAAAAATTCTTTCAAATAAAGTAAAAAGGCTCATTAGTCCATTGTATTCTAAATAAGCAAAACAAATGCAAAAATGTGATTAAATAGTTCACGCTCTTATTTTTGGACGAAAATCATGATTAAGGATAATAAATTCTGATCAATGTAATGTTAAAAATAAGAATGCTGTGAAGAAAAAGTTAAGGATGTAAGTGTGATAATGAATAAAGGTTAATGACCTTTAATGTAATTAATATGTGATATATTTATAGAAAAAAAAGTTGTATGAATATGAATATTTATAAATTTTAAGGAAAATGCCGGTCTCAAACCTTTCATTGAATTGCTACTTTTATCTCAACGTTGCATTTGCGGTATCCACAATTTCAAACATTTCAATTTGTTGCATTCATAGAAGAAATGGACAGCATTTCCTCATTAGTGAAAGGTTTAGGAGTGTAGCTATCATTTTCCTAAATTCTATAAATTCACTGTTTGGTTTAGCAAAAGTCAAAATTTTAATAGATCTTAATAAAAAAATTGATGAAATGTGCAGTTAAAAAGTTTTAAATCCCACGAAATATGTGATTAAAATTAATTGTTGATTTTACTTAAATTATTAAAAATATATTAAACTACACCAAACGGGCAAAATTTGTGGAGTGCTTTGACTATAGAGTTTATTAACACTTATTATCAATTATTAACCAAATAGGCTAATTTTCTTGCATCTATAGCACCTCTTCAATTTAGCTAAAAATCAGATTTTATTTTGATAAAAGTTGAAAAAGTGTGTGATGAAAAAATTTGTGAATTCATGAAATATGAAATTAAAATTAATTGTTGTATTTGACTTAATTTTTTATAAATTTTTTAAGCTACACCAAAAAGAACATAAATAGTCTACGAGTCCGACCAAAAAATAAAATAAAATAAGAAAATTTAAGGGTGTGTTTGAGTCACATTATTTTGAAATAGTAAATTGATGGATAATATGTGGTTGTAAGGAAAAATTATTGATGTCATGAAAAATATTATTTTATTAAAAATATTTGATAAAAAATTAGTAGAAAAATAAGAATGAAAATTTCAATGTTTACTATCAGCTAAAACTTGAAAAATACAGACCAAATTGTGCTCTCCGTTTGTTTGACTGGTCTACTAATCATAACCTTGAATTTTATTAAAAAATGTACGTTTAAAGATGAGTGGAAGAATTAGAATAAAAATTTCTACTCTAAAATTTCAAAAATACAGACCAAATTGTGCTCTCCGTTTGTTTGACTGGTCTACTAATCATAACCTTGAATTTCACGAGGCAAGTTGATTTCCCATATTAAACGCCATCTAGAATCCAATCCCACCATCAAAGAGGAGTTTCAAAAGCCCCAGTGGATTTTCTATTTGCTTGACAGTTTGTTTTGGCTGACTTCTGCACAAACTTGATACCAAAAAATTTGAAGTCAAGCCTCAAACTTTCTCCACCCCATCAAGAAAGATTTCAAGAAATCCATGGAGGATTACAGATCAAAATCTTATAATGTCGACAGAATGCAGATAGAGCCTTATTATGGACGCCCCTCTACCAGGCCTACTGATTTCAGGTCGTACAGTACTTCATATTCTNTCTACTAATCATAACCTTGAATTTCACGAGGCAAGTTGATTTCCCATATTAAACGCCATCTAGAATCCAATCCCACCATCAAAGAGGAGTTTCAAAAGCCCCAGTGGATTTTCTATTTGCTTGACAGTTTGTTTTGGCTGACTTCTGCACAAACTTGATACCAAAAAATTTGAAGTCAAGCCTCAAACTTTCTCCACCCCATCAAGAAAGATTTCAAGAAATCCATGGAGGATTACAGATCAAAATCTTATAATGTCGACAGAATGCAGATAGAGCCTTATTATGGACGCCCCTCTACCAGGCCTACTGATTTCAGGTCGTACAGTACTTCATATTCTTCTTCTTCTTCTTACTATTATGCTGCACCGCCGTCTCCTCTGGGGCAAACTGTACCGGCGTCTCTAGGTCCGCCAACGCCCAAGGACTGGAATCTCAAGAAAGGCAAAAGCACAAGTAGGTCAACTTCAAAGTCTTGGACTTTCAAAGATCCTGAGTTCCAGAGGAAGAAGAGAGTGGCTAGCTACAAAGTTTACACTGTTGAAGGCAAAGTCAAGGGATCGTTGAGGAAGAGTTTCAGGTGGCTTAAGGATAGGTACTCCCAGGTGGTCTATGGCTGGTAGTGATTTTACAATTCATGCTCTATAATTTCCTTTTATGCTGTGTCCTTGTATTTGTGCTGGAATATTAAACAAGATTTTGTTTCACGGGCTTTTAACATAAAATTTGTAAGATAAGATTTATGTCTATTCGAGCGATTTTGTCTGTGTTTGTATGATTAATCACAACTGCCTTTTTCTTATCATTTATGGATCATTGTTGAGGATTTTATCCCACGAAGTATATAAATGAAAATGATAACCATTCTACGATGGCTTGAGCTACTCGTCTGAACAAGATCGTTTAAGATGGAAACCAAGACTCAATAATCATGATACCAAGAACTTCTCGATGGGGATCTAGATTGCATCATTCTTGAGATTCTCTTCCCAAGGCATTTATTTTATGATAAATTTTGTTTGATGTGATTCTGCAGAAATATGCATATATGACTGTATATCAGGAAGGATAAGATGTAGTGTCTAGTGGTGTGAAAGAAACATGCTTGACTAATAAATTTTGATGTTTCTTTTTGGAATATAGTTTTGGATATTTGTTTGTGCAAGTAAATGATTTTGGTTTAACTAGTTTCTTTTGTGAGTTTTCCTTTTAGTATTGTGGGAGAAGGATTTGAAATATGAGTTCTTGGCTTAAGGTTCTTTATTCAATCAAGAAAAGAAATATAGAAAAGATTTTAACAAGTCTTAGGGTCTGTGACGATAGATCTGGAATTTCTGGGGCTCTCACTTTCCTTCTTAACCCTTGCTCAAAAGGAATGCATTGATAGAACTGGCCTTCTCTTGTAGGTCGCCATTGCATGAACTTTGTCTATAGACTCCAAGCTTCCAATTGATCAATTATGCTTTCAACTTTAGCCCCTCTTTGACAATCATTGTTTGAAAACATTTTTTTTAACATAAACTCATTTTCAACCACACATTCACACAATAAAATATTCTACACATAATTCCAAAACTTTTCCTTACTTCTTAACCCCACAGTCTCCTAAAAATCATTATTCAAACCATTGTTTTTCCCAAATAATAGTTTTCAAACAGTGGCTTAGTTTCTCTTGACAGCAAACCAACCAATCGTGCACCTGGCACTTGACTGAATTCCAAATCTGTCTCTGAAAAGTTTGGTAAGGATGATTGAAAGTCTTTTTTCTGCCTTGCCTTTAAATATGCCTTACAGGTGTAGTCCCTATGGAGCAAAGAGAATGCAATGAATGTTGTATGACCAAATTCGTAAATGTGGTTTTCTCAGAGTTGTTGATTTTGGTAAAAGTTTAAATCATTATAATTTGGGGATATCTGATATCTCACGTAGCCTTCTCTCTGAAGTGATATTTTCTATAGGATTCTGTTTTTGGAGGATTATAGATCATGGGAGTGTTTATTTCCTTATTCCGCCAGCCATTAAGGTTTTGAAGTAGAATAACCTTTTAACCCCCTCGCCATGCTTTACAAATAAGCAATTACTGATATAAACGGGGCACTCAATATCTGTAAAATGAACTAGGTTTGTGCCGTAATGATGTTGTAGTACTTGTTACTTGTAGCTTGTTAAGGAATTGGAAAGCTTATTTTTGTTGCATTCCTGCATGGCTTTTGATATAGATCATAGTAGAAATAGCTAGCCATCAGAAACTAGTTCCATTATATGCGGCCTAAATGGCAGTGCTTGTATAATTTTCTCATCATCTGTGCCCTGCAGCATCTGAAACATTGATTCATGCTTTCGATGTAATGTCTCGATTGAATTTACTGTGCATCCTTTTCCTTGTATGAGTTGCGTCATGTTATCATTTTCATAGAATTCTGAAGTGCTTGTCAGCATCTAGTTCAAATAATTTGATTTAGGCATCTAGAAGATTACTAAATTTGAAATACTGCCAATTTTTGGCAAGGACTTACAAGTGTATCAACATGGGTATTAAAGCATGCAAAGGTCATGGGATCAAGTCTAGTTGCTACCCATTTATGAAAATGGAGTTGTCAAGAAATGAGACTGCCCAGCATGTGAGGGGCGCGTTTGAAGCTTTTAGACAGGTAGTTCAATAGTAATTTGTATGTGGTATATGTGTTTGATTTACTGAAAGGGAAGTGTATGTTTTTGTTTTCATGAAATGGAACTTTTGGGAGTTATTTCCTTTTGGTTACAAGGAAGGTCGTATCATATGGCAAGATGGGCCATTGCACGTTTCTTAAATTTGTTCTTTCTTAGAAAACTCTTTAGGCACTTGGAAACCAAGATTTCAGGGATTAGTTCCGCTGATTTCGAAGAAAAAACTGGTAAGGCTATAAGGTATTGGAACTTACGGCAATGGTATGCGGGGGCATCATTCGAATGAAATTGATCAAATGTATGTGATATTGAGCTTCAAATTCGACTGTTTTGACATCTAAAATTTACACAGTTGGGTTTTTCAATGTGCTGAAATTATCCTTGTCGTGTCAACGTTGAGATTTCATTGTTAATCTTCTCTCCTTCCTTCTCTCTTATCCAGTTGTTGGTAGGTGAAAGGTTGTTTAGAATAAAGGGAAAAGCCCTCCAAGATTTGCTGCTACGAGGAATGGGTAGTGATCAGTTGATGTAGATGTGTTTCTATTGCATGTTTTATGCAATATTTGACAGAATTAGACGGTGTATTAGAGGATACACTACGTTTTGTATCCATCAACTGGGCTTCTATAGTTTTTTTGAAAAGTTGCAACTAGCTGAAAAGGGATTGTTGAGCACGAATTGTCGAACGTGTGTATTTTGTACAAAAAACACTAGTTCAATCTCGCAGCCAGGGATAAAATCCAAAACGTGATTAAGTTTTACGTTGTTTGGGGCTGGGATGAAATGTTAAATCGGTTGCAGATTTTGGTGTGAGGCTTATTGTCGCGACCAAGAAGAAGAAACGTGTAAAACAGAGTGAATTCTCCTCTTTTCGATTTTCTTCTCAGCATAGTAGTTCAAGTTAGAAAGTCGAACATTTTCTCAATGAGTAGTTCGCTTTCGGAACCTCTAATGCCTTCCAAAAGGAAGGAACGAGTTGCTTCCACCTTTCCTTCACAAGTTAAACATGCAAAGATTAACATTCACTTTTAGCTTTAACTTGGATGAATCCGTTAGTCTGCCACAAAAGATAGATGTTATGAGTTACACGGAAGTGATGAAATGAGACAGGAAAAAAGAGAGGTGGGACGGGAGGGCAACGGTACGAAATGGAGAACTGTTGGTGTGGAAATGAAAGTAGTTCACAGGTGTGGATATTAAGAAATGTTTTCGGTTTTTATATCCCGTAAGTTTACGGATCATAACAAGTAACATAGTGACCAATGAGTCTAGATATTGTTTTCACGAGAACTATTATCTAACAATTGGTTAAATTATTTCGAATTTTATTTTGATTGAAACAAATAATAAGGTTTGTGTTTGGTGTCTAAATTATTTTAACTAAACTAAATTATCTAACGTACACAATTAAACGAATTTAAGTTTTAAAAGTATGAATATGGACGCTAGAACTTATAATTTTACCTATGAATCCCCTTTAATTTGCCAACCAAGATTCATTAGTATTGTAGTTTTTAGTTGAATTCTTCTGAAATGTTCAATTTACCGCACTCGAGTTCTTTTTGTTTTAATTTAACTAATTCAATTTCATATCGTTATATGAATCAATCTTAGTTAAACGAAATATTGATTCTAAAAATTCTTATAATGACCGCAATAGTTAGTATATATATCTCTACACATTATATTAAATTATCGAATTTTACTATGTGGTCTAAATTTAAACATCACACCTCGATTCGTAATAGATTCAAGAAATTATTGAATAATTGGCAAAAGAATTCAAAGCATTAAATTCATGAATAAAATTAGCACATATGCATTTAAAGAAATAGAATCTTGAATAAAAGAAATAAATTACATTGTTCGTCCTAGTTATAAATTTAACTACTCATAATGATGAAAAAAACAAAAAAGTATAGAGTTTATGATCGATTTTTGAAATCTTGATCATGAAAAGAAATGGATCTTACACCAAAAATCTTTTTCAACCTCAAAAGTCTTCAAACCCTAATTTTTACTCTCTGATCTTGATGATTATATATTTTCTCCCCCCTAAATTGTGTTCTCTAGAGTTGTATATATATCTTCCTTGAGTCTTGAAAGAGTTTTATTTGAATTTGGCTTTGAAAATTGATGAATTGCACTTCAAAATCCCATGTAGTGGCACTGTGAATCTGATCTTTTTCCCAAGGCGCTCACTTGGTGGAGCCGAGATGCCACATGCTGCTCCCACTCTTCTTTTTCATTTTTGTCATAACTTTTTCTTTCGATATTTTATTAAGACAATTCAAAGTGTGTTGAAAATATAACTCAAAAGGCTACAACTTTGCTATAAACAACTTTTTCCAATTTGAATATTTATTATGTCAAAAATGAGTTTCAATCTCTGACTAAAAATATGAAATATACTTCTGCAATTGAAAATTAATTTGTGAAAATATTTTAATTATATTACCCTTATTTTTTGACTTCTAATTGACCCCTAGCATTCTCGAATTTTCATTGTGAGGTTCGACACAACTTTTAAATATTTACACTTTAATCTCCAAATTTTAGATCTTGCCATTTCTCGCTTCTTTCTATCAATTCCGCTTTATTTTATCGAGTTTTATCTAATAAACGAAATATAAAATAAATTATGTTATAATTGTTCAAAATAACTATTAAATGCCTATATTTTTAGATTCAAATAAGTGTATAAAATACGTTTCTCAAGAAACATTTATTTTTATTTCATAGTAGGATCAATACTAACAAGACACACTGCTTAGTATATAAATTATCAAAACCTACGCAATTTCAAACCAACTGTTTCAATTTTGCGATATTTTTGTTCTCCCCAGTTGCACACAGTGAGATGGAAAAAGATAAGATCACATGATGCCCAATGTCACCACTTTTACTGGAGAGTAGGGCCCCCTATTTATGCCTTTTGCCCAAGCCAAACAGCCACCTTAAAAACTCCAACGCCCACTCCAACCCTATGTGGACCTCTTCCAAATCGAATCTGTAAGGGTCAGGTGCCCCTGGCTATTTTGTCCCCCCCATCAAGTACTTAATCCCTTGAGAGATGCTAATGGGTTGTGCATCTCACAACAGTGACAACAATTTAGGTTTACAAACCAGTGTTTTTTCATTTGTATCGAAAGTGGATGACAACGAGTTTGACAATATCTCTCATGTGTGCGGGTCTCGTGTGCATAAAAAATTCCAAAAAATGTGGGTCATCTCTCCTATTGTGAGTGTTCCGTCAAAGTGTTTGTCAACCATTTTCGATATGTGTAGTATGGTTGTACAAACCATTGAATTTCTCTATTTGTACATAAGCAAATCTGCCAGAATTAACACAGATGATGTTGATGGCAACCTCTGTTTGATTTTTCTTTTTTTTTTTGTCATTGTCCAACCAAAAACCGTCAAGTGTCTTCCGTATTAATTATGGCAGCATACTTTCGGTACAAATAACAGATCTCCAAAACATTAAAAAAAAAATTGAAACTTGTACATCTCTCTTGGCAAAAGGATTATAATTGGTTGAGCACAATAATTTCTTAAGCCCCTATTTTGTGTAAATTTAAATCAGATTTTCAGTAAATTTTGATTCAAAAAATGAAATATGTGATTGAAAATAATTATTGATTTTAACTTGAGATTTTTATCGACTTTTAATCAACACCAAATATGGGCTAAATCTTTTTCAAGATGAAGGAAAGCAAACATTCTGATGAAGCAGCTTATCAATAATTTAGAATTTATTTGGCATGACTTTTACTTTTGCTTCCACTTCTTGTAGAAGAGTTTCCTAACGAAGTTACCATAAGCATGTTTCCTCTAAAAACACTTCTAATAAGATAAAGCACTTCCAAAAATTATTTAGATATGTTCAAAAATAACTTCTTATCTCGTAAACAGTTTTGACTTTTAAAAACCATGCCAAACAGACCATTATTGACAAACAATTGAATCCATTAATCTCTTTTTATAGTACATGCTGTAGTAGTATGCATGTAGCCAACATATATACTAAATTTCATTGTGGGACACGTCATATTCATATGGGACTCAAAAACTTTTCAAAAGCACTGAACAATTTCAAATAGCCAAGTGTGAATAGCTGCTAATATGACTACAAATAGTGTTGTGATTGACCATTCTATTATAACAGAGGCACTATGCAAAACAAGAATGACAGTTCCTGCTGGAATACAAAACCATAAAGGATGAAAAATGCATTATATGAGGCCCCATCTGAACCCACTCTTGTCACTCAAACTAATCACACCACAAGCAATAATTTCATTACGACTTGCGTTCCGTTGGGTAATCACCAAGTTTCTCCATCTGCCAGCTTTCGTGTGGGGCGACATGGTCGTGGTTAGAAGTATATAGCTGAAAAGTAAAAGATGAAGATCAGTTTTTCTGTACAGTAAGCCTCCTTCGAAACAATATGACTGAAGAAAAATGGAGATTGTAGCACGACTCGGGGCTTTCCCGTCTAAATCATAGAGGAATAGAGAAAAGGCTATTGAGTATACTTCTCTTATAAAAAATATCCAATCCCATAAAGGAACGAGATATTTTCTTGTCTTTCATCCTAGTTATAGTTATCACAATCGTAATCTTACTGGGTAAATTTTCTGATCTCAAGGATGTATTGCTAAGTTAGAGTAGGGTCGGATAGTCTACTTAGTGAAATGTCCCTGCCTTGTCTGTCAAAAGCTACTTTCAGTCCACTTGTTGGTAGAATAAGGTATAGTAGAATGGAGTTAAGGAAAACTTATATTCCGTCACATTTTTCATTCAGTTTGAGTTTTCCTTCCAATCTAAACCTTCGATATGATTTTCACTTCTACTTTTCAACTCGCCGTGTCCTTTTCATCCAACTTTCCACACTACCAACATACCTCTAAGTCGACCATTGCTACATACTTAACTTTGATGTCCTACATTTTCAATCTAAATTTGATTTGATATCATTAAATTACAAAGTGAAAAGTAGTATCCACTACTCTTCAAGAAACACTTGGTTGACCATCAAAAAAGCTCATGTGATATAAATACAAAAATGAATGTCTGGTTTAATTTAATGCATACAATCCGTTAAATCGACATGGCCCACTACTTGTTACTCGTACACCAAGCCTGGAAAGCAATGAGCGAAGGTTTTAATAAATTGAATGAAATTGAATGAAGCCGGGCAGAACTTAGTACCTCCATTTTTGTTAAAAGCTCATTTGCTGTAGGGGCCGAAAGTACAATGTCCCTGGCACCTGGCTTGATAAATCCTTCTTCAACACCTTTATCAAATAATGTGAGCAAAGAGTTATAGTACCCATCGACATTGAGCAAACCAACCTGTTCAGATAATTACTCAAATCATTAGAAAATAATCCAATTGACCTAAACCAATGGGATACAGGTAGATACATCACCGGCTTTTTATGAATTCCTAGTTGTGCCCACGTTATCATTTCCAACAACTCTTCCATGGTTCCATATCCTCCTAAGAAATTTAGAACAAGGAAATGCCAATCTCTATAAGTTAATGGAGAAAAACATAATAACTCTTCATAATAAGCCCATGTTTGATTCCACTAAAAAAGCGGATTAAAATTTAAGTCAAAATCAACAATTAATTTTAATTACACATTTCATGGGACTCATAACTTTTCAACCACACATTTTATCAACTTTTAACAAAAACTACTAAAAATTTGATTTTTATCTAAACCAGACAGGAGCTAAATTTGTTACCATTCCATGTACTTACCTGGAAGAGCAATAAAGGCCTCTGCCTCCCTAGCCATTTCAGCTTTACGCTCATGCATGTCGGAAACAATTCTTACGGTTCCAACAGTTTCCCCTGATATCTGTCAATATCACTCATCAATGACCCCTTATCTGAATTAAACTAATATCACTGCAGGACATACTTAAACAGTTCCATGATGAGAATTAGTATTAAATGAAGTCAACAATGTGCATAACCATGAAAGTTCAATTCAATTTTTCCATTGTACCTTCTGCTCATTGCAGTTTTTAAGTATAGATGACATGCCTCGAGAAGCAAAGCCGAGATAATAACAAGCAACTGATTCTAATGCAAAGTGAAAATGTCAAAGAAATATCAAAAAGACAGCATCATTATATGTCCTCTAGTCCCAGAAGACGTTGATAATAAGGACCTGATGTCATCTTATCAATACAAATTAATAAAGACGGCGAAATGAAATTAACTAATCAAATATTGGAGCTCAAATATTATTGAAGAATAGGATAAGGTTCCAAAATTTTGTGGAATTACCTCAATAGGAACAAGAGCTTTTGGAATGACTCTGCAATTATGAAGCAATAAACCAGCTAAGTGCTATGAAAATAAAGACAAACAGAGTGCCTAAACGGGCAAAAGAAAAGTGAAAATTCGATGACCAACATGAAACAACTACGTCCATTTCACAGTGTTTTAAACCTGAATAAATCTTACATACCCAAGAACATCGCAGCCACCATTATAGACTCTCAGAGAAATTAGCCCCATTAACCCAACACTTCCTCCCCCATACACCAAGTCTATCTTCCTATTCACCTGTCATCAACATCCACAAAGCATAAAATCATTAGCATAATAATCAAGTCAATCCCACTATCCAAGTAGAACCTCGACAAGAACAAAATCATGAGATAGTAAGGTTAAGCCCTAATCTCAATAGTAAACTTAAAATAATGATTAGACTCTCCAAAGTCCAACGAGTTATCAAAAAATCCACCATGCCATGATAAAAAACACAAATAAAACATACAAAGGGATTCTATGAACATAGAAAAGCTAAAACCATTTGACACGAAGTCAAAACACGAGAATCCCATAAGCAAAACACAAAAGTCAATGTTTTGACATCAAAAGACAGAACAATAAAACATTATCGTCAACTGTTGTTAAACCAAGATCAAAATTCAATCAAAGATTGACTCATAGGAACCCACTAATTCATTGCCCAACTCAATAGCAGCATCACTGAAGACTTTCCTGTTACCCGGGTGGCTTCCACAGAATACACAGATCTTCTTGAACTTGCTATCGCTTCCTGTATTGTTCTCCATTCAATCTCCACTTATATAAACTTATTATTAAAAAAAAAGAACTGTTTTAGTATATTGAAAATTCAGTTCTTGATACCGTATATGTATATAAACGTATATAAGACAATATCAAACGGAAGGATGAAATGGGGAAGCGAAGTTAGATAAAAGACAATTTGGGTATTGCTTGGATTAATGAATTAGGCAGTTGAGGCCAGAGATTATTAATAAATTTTTCAAAAGCGCCTGCGCTTATGTATGTGTGTTTTTGTGCACTCGCCAATGATTAAAAAAACATAAGCAGCCCACATACTCTACTCTCTGTCGGCATTTAAATTTTGATTAGGAAATTAATACTTTGATATTTAAAGATTCCATAAAGCAACGTTAGAATTTGAGTAAATTTTCACTTTCCCACTCCAATATCGTCAAAATAGGATGTCAATCCTTAAAAATCTGAACTGAAATTGACCCAAACGAGTTGACTCACTAAATTTTCATCTTTTGCATCCAGGGGTCCCATTTGATAGGTTTCTACTTTTGCAGCATCACATAAGACATACTCAGAGTGGTGGGTCTCATCGTATATTTAAAAAAGAAAAAACGAATGTTCGGGACCCACATGTTGTGTGCGCCGTGTAAAATTCGTGTTGATTTTACTTCTGCACATGAAACATTTCTCTTGTA
>CAIGRL010076256.1:0-16976 GCA_903798325.1 Fraxinus xanthoxyloides
ATATTCATAAAAAATCTTCTACAACTAAGTCAAAACAAACAATGGAAGTGGAAACTAATGTCCTGTTCGATTTGTAAGGAAAAAAGAAAGATTCAAGGCAGCAAGGTAGAACCGAACTGAGAAAAAATAAATATCACAATTATATGAATTATAATTCATCTATTAAAATTAGTTTCAGGAAAACATTTAAGTTGCTTCACTTAAAAGCATAAACTTTTACTTAAACAACCATTTAAAACATAAATTTCTCGGTGAAAGGTCTGTAAAATACTCCAGAAGTCCATACCAAAATATTAATGTTCACGCAGCTAAACTCTCTCCTGTCAGCTTTTTACTTGATCTAGTTTTTGTCCAAATCTTTATGTAATAGATGTTCTTTTGTTTTTTTATAAATAATTCGTTTTTTTGGTTAAACTTTGTGGATAAATATAGTGTTGATGCATTTAATAAGAGTAACGTTGAAATGTAATGAGGATGAATATAATACTTTTTAAAAATTTTAAAATTATAATAAGGATAGATTTAGAGTAGGATATATATAGAGAAGTGGTATGGATATGTAGTGTTTAAATGACTGAATTTAACAAGGATAATGTTGGAATGTAATGTGGATGAGTACAATACTTTAAAATTTTAATAGGGATAGATTTAGTTTGTGATATATATATAAGAATGATAAATGAAAATAGTGGCTCCATTAAAGTTGGTGAATTTTACAATATTTTTTCCACTATAAAAGTAAAATAAAATAAATAATAAATTGAGTTGGTAAGTTATAGGAAATAAAAAATAAAAATTAATGACATAGATTTAATTTGTTTTATCCGTGTTCATTTAAATATATATTTTTTAGATTTTTTATGTGAATAATCATTAAAGTTTGAACTATATTTATTTTCTATTCTTTTAAAAATATTATTTTTCTAGATTTTTTTTTTTTTGAATTTTATATTTTCAGAATTTTAATTTTTTTAGAATTTTATTTCTTAGAAATTTAAAATTTTAGATTTTTTTTAGAATTAATAAAATTGTTATTTTTTTTTAAAATTTTACAATTATGTATTTATTTTTTAGAATTTTTAATTTTTATAATTTTATTTGAATAAATTTTTATTTAAATGTTTATTTTTCATGTTTTCAGTGTGTTCAACTTTTTCACTGAAAACTTCAAAAATGCGTTTTGAGTTTTATGTTAAAAGTTTAACGTTGCATTATCAAAAATATCAAATTTAACTAGTGTTGGATGTTTTGCAAAATTGTAAACAGCTTGAAAATGCACTCTTACTTCACGCAAAAAGGAAAAAAATTAAAATTAAAAAGTGAAGAAGACCAGAAGTTGGATCTAAGATTTGGGTTTTGCAAATGTGCAGTTATGTGTGGGCAGCTGCGGGTAATCAGCCAGATCTTGAGAAGCATCTCGGAGTTGGTGGCTATGGGTATCCTGCCTTGGTAGCCCTAAATCTGAAGAAGAAGTTATATGCTCCACTTAAGAGTGCATTTGAGCGCGATCAGATTATGTGAGTACCTCTCTCTCTCTCTCTCTTTGTTGTAAGTTACATCGTATTGAGGTCATATAAGCACAATATATTCCATTTCATTTCACAGAGAATTTGTGAAAGAAGCTGGACTCGGTGGAAAAGGTAATCTGCCTATGGCTGACACCCCCGTTATTACGAAGACTGAACCCTGGGATGGAAAAGATGGACAAATCATTGAAGAAGATGAGTTCTCACTTGAAGAACTTATGGGGGATGACACTGGAAGCAAGGATGAATTATAGTTCATATTATAATTTAGAAAATGAGAATTGAGTTTCAAAAAAGTTTTGGTGAACAAGTCTGTATTGCCTTAAAACATTGATATTTGACCATGATCCAATGTATCCGTCTCCTTGAAGAAAATCCGACTGCCTTGTTCTATTTGTCACATCACATTTCAGTTTGTTACTCCCGTCTACTGATATCTCAGAACTTGGTTCATTCGGAATATAAAACACGTTTCACTTATTTTTGTAGTTCAGCCCCTGTTTACTACGTATTTAGATCAGATTTGTAGCAAGTTGTTAAAATTTGATGAAAGTTGTGATCATTGTTGATTTCGATTTCGGATTAAAATCTGATTTTAACCGTTTGGCTTAATATTTTCAATTCACCAACGGACTACCCGAAAACAACTTGGAGCCTGAGGAGTTGAAATTTGAGAACGTAAAGGAAAACTTGATGGGAGATTATTACATTTCACATTGGTCTATTATCTATCCTTTCTTGTCCAGTAAAAACCCATAATGTGGACTCCAAGATAAACATGAGGGTATGATTATTTGGTTGATGATATCACGGAGAAGTTGTAACTACACAGGTCAGTAAACTCCATCAGATGCCGAAGGTAAACCCACATGGGCTAAAATGGGGCCAATTTACTCGTAACGTGTTCGTTTGTAGCTACAAACTCAAAAACTAACCTCTTTCAGAGTCATAATGTTCTGTGTCAAAGGGAGCACAATCCTATATAAGAACTTCAAAAGCACTCCAAAATTTACACCCCTATCTACTGTATAAGTGTAACTTTGGGGGGGGCGGTAGTTAGTACCTTGTAGCATGTACCCATAAGAACAGCATGGCATTAGACCTAAAACTAATTGTATAGTCTTAGCTATTATCCCTTGCTAAAAGTTCAATACTTCTGTTTGACTGCTTCTCAGAGTGACTTCCAACCATAGTTGATGGAGCTCTTAAATCTTCTCAAGTCCAAGGAGTCGACTTAGCCTGGTAATTCTTCTTGTACTCATTATCCCAGTAATTTGAATTATTTATTCTTTGTAGGCATTCTTTTCTCAAAGGAGAATCTGTAAATATGGCTCTGATGAAGTCTTCCACCTGCAAAGAAGAGCGAGTAAATATCATGAATTGAAGCTATGTAACATGGACATCAGATTAGAGGGGAAAACGAGGAAGAAAAACATATGGCTGCATTGGCCTTTTCTGTTTTCACGTTCTTTTTGTTAAGAGGGTGTTGCTCCAACCATTACAAATGGAATGTTGTTGCCTTGTACGGAATCAGAAAACAGTTCAAGTTCAAATGATTTTTCATACCTCTGACAGTGTAAAATTGCATTCGACAAGTTCACCGCTTTCCCAAGCAGTAGTGACGGACTTCAAAGGCATGTCCAAAAGTTCTAATAAAAGCGTGGAGAAAATAAAGGTCACTAACAAATTTAGATAATCAACTACTTCAAGAGTGAGATCTAAAATATGACGAGAAAAGATACCTGCCAGTTTCCGCAACTTCCGCAGGGATGGTATAAAATTAGCAAGATTGTCTCTCTGGGCCTCCTGTGGCTTCCCTCTCCCACCATCGATAAACAGGGACTCTACTAAAGATGACAGATGCTCAAACAGCAAATGGATGAGTGTTTGAAGCTGCAGTCCAAAAAGGGATAAAATTGCTTTAGCTTAGATTGTTGCAAACTCTGAACTTCTATTTGGCACAGATTCGTGCACTGCACCTGCAATGTTTCTTCTGCTGCCATATCATCTAACAGGAGTATGTCTTTTGCAATTCTTGAAAAGACAGCCTCCAGAACCATGCTCATACTCTTCTCATAAATATATGATAATAACAGAGGCTCCCAGATGATGCGTACTTTCTCGATTATGAAAGCAACCTGATCATGAACTCAGGAAGGCTTCTTAGACAGTGTAGACAACCCCAAAATTAGAACAATACACAAATATATATATATATATATCCTTTTTGGTATGAAAAACTATGATGATAGTCTTGGTCAGATCATGAAGGGTGTAAATTTCAGAATGTGATGAGATAAGGCAGTTTTTGTTAATCAACAATAACCAAACCTATTTTCCTCAATGTAAAGGTGCACAAATCATTTAAAAAATATACCTGTTCAATACTAAACTTGGCAGACTCGAACTGTTTTATCTGGTGGGTATTTTGAAATCCATCAGCCCCATCAATAGCCTTGTCAGAAACAAAGTTACAGCATAATTAATTTACAAAACATTTTAGCTTTGAAAGTTCTAAAAGGCATATGGCCATGAACACTGGGCAAGAAAACATCATTATACAGCAAAATAGCATCATTTTCCTAGTAAGGTACTATAGGCGGGAGAGACATAAATGCAAAAATTATGCATACACACACCACTTTTCCTCTACAAGTTACATTGTATTGCATATGCAAGTGATATTATGACCTCAAAAATTACATGCACTGTGGTAAACAAGCATATCTTAAGATTGCAGTAAAGATTGTCTCTAATCCTTCAATACTCTTAATTGATCTTTAATCAAGTATTATGTTTCATTCAACTGTACTATTTTCCACTTGTACATGAGGTTTCTTCATATTCATAGAAATCAATTTTTCATAATTGAGTATCGTGTTCAGTATTATCCTAGAAGTGCTCGATCCATATCCAAATTTCTGGCTCTTGTTTGTAAGGGTCAAAGAAGTGTTTCACATGTCAGAGAGGATCTGAAGAGTGTTGTATCTGAAACATGTCCAACATGGGACGTGTAGCCTTCTTGAGAGAGTGCTTCTCAGGAAAAGAGATGCTTAGAAGATACAGTAAAGGACCACATGCATTTTTCTGTTCTGCAAATATACCTCTTTCAAGTTATATATGACGAGCTGAATTTGTCTCTGCAGTACTTCTTCAGCCATCAACTGAAATCTTGGAGCCAGATCAATAAATACAGCAATGTCCTTAACAAAACTGGGAAAGTATGGGCGAAACTGCAACATTAAAGATAATAGGATAAGCAGTAGCCAAAAAATATTAAAAGAAAGGCGACATCACACATTTATAACCCAAAAAAAAAAAAAANAAAAGAGATGCTTAGAAGATACAGTAAAGGACCACATGCATTTTTCTGTTCTGCAAATATACCTCTTTCAAGTTATATATGACGAGCTGAATTTGTCTCTGCAGTACTTCTTCAGCCATCAACTGAAATCTTGGAGCCAGATCAATAAATACAGCAATGTCCTTAACAAAACTGGGAAAGTATGGGCGAAACTGCAACATTAAAGATAATAGGATAAGCAGTAGCCAAAAAATATTAAAAGAAAGGCGACATCACACATTTATAACCCAAAAAAAAAAAAAAATTGCTTTTACAAATGAAAAATGAGTACATTTACAATATCTGTGGATCCAATGCATCATATATATATTGCCATTAAAAAATGTAAAAGAAAACCAAGCAACCTCGGACGTTCAGCATCTATCGTTCTGAAACTAGGCATTTCATATAGATAGTGTAGAAGCAATTTAGTTTAGAAAAAATAAAACCCATCTATGCATACCTCAAATGCAAGCCCAAGAATCTCCTCAGACAGGTAGAGACAGTCATTGTGAATGAGCACAGCGGCCTGGTTAATGGAATCAAGTTGCCTCTCAAGCTTCAAAGTCCAAAGAAGATATCAGAACAATCATTGCATCGTTCAAATACAAGTTGTTAAAATTTTCAAAATGTAATCATATTTACAGTTCTCCACTGCGATTGTCAGCGGATGAATAGCAAGATCATAAATCTAATGCAATTGCAGCCTCAGAAGATATTTTAAGTTTACTAAACTCTATTATTTTTTGTGTTTGGTGGCGTTTGGAGACTTCCAAATGACTTTCTGCACTAACCTTCACAGGTATAACAGCTTCATAAAGAACTAGAGCATTTCTAGCAGCATGATAGAATTCCAACCCCACCGTCGGAGGTAACAAGCAGACATCCTGCATGAAGCACCAAAAAGTTGCAATGGCATTCTAGAAAATACACATGTTTATGCATGTAAAAACCGGAAAGTAACCAAAGCCCATATACCCTTCAACAATAATATACTGATGCAGCAACTATAGCATGTAGCCATACAAGTACAGTGATATTTAGTTTTTTCCCTCACCAGTGGGATATCTCTATGATTGAGTTTATGAAGGCACAACTTTTAAAAGCTGTTATCATATAAACCAAAGTGAAAAGATTATTTTTTGCTTCTTCGTGCTTCATTAATCAAGTGAACAGTTACGCAAAGTTCAGGGAATGCAGCCTCCTATTAGAATAACCTGATATTACAATGACACAAAATTTAACTTTAATCTAAAAATATAATTACATTCGTGTCACCAACAAAACATTTGGGTCCAATAACACCTTAGGAAGTCGAGGAAGTATACTCTGGTTTCTATTTAGTTTTTCCATGCATCTTATCAGCATATGTTCCAGCACCTAAGATGCTATGCTCGACTTCAAATAGCCCTTTCCTTTTCTTAGAAAACCGTGGGAAGAATGACTTAGATTTACTTACTGCTAACTGAATTGGTTCAATCAGCTTGGATTTTCAAGGTGTTCAGTGCAGTTAGGATCTGATTCTATTAAAAATCGGCTTTTGATGTAAACCAGGCTATGATGGAATCTGATTTAAATGGCACCAAATACCAAGCTCAGTATTAATAAATAGCTTTCTCCTAAAACAATCTTTCACAGGCCACAACTGAACTGTCTTTAGCAATTCTTTTTTAATAGATCAGCTCATTGAAGTACTAACTTCACATTGTATTATAAAAATTTAACATTACATTTACAATTTTTCAGTCAATTATTCATTTGGGAAAGCAAAAGGAAGAATGTATCAGTTCATAAGGTAATTCACATCGATAATAAACCTAGACTTCATAAGGTTACGGTAGGCCAGTAGCATCATTAAACATGAACAGACTAGAACTAAACAAAAATATATCATTATTTTGTCTAAAGAGCCATAATATAGACGGTTTTTTTTTTTTTCCCTGAAAGGTGATCAATTTTATTAATCAAAGTGTAATACACGGGAAGTGTATTAACAATTTAAAACAGAAAGAAACAACATGAAATTAGGCAGCCCGTCTATATGCCTAGAAGCCGCAGCATTGAACCAAGTAAACAATGTCCAATAAAACAATTCCCTAAACTGTTATGTTGTCCGTAGTTAGTCTTCAAAGCAGCGATTGTTTCTTTCTCTCCACACACCAAACAATGTAGCCCGGAATAAGGTCTCAAACAAGTTTGCTGTCCTTATCTCGAAACTTTCTCCTCCATGTCTTTAACAAGTCCTCCATACGCCTCGGCAACACCCAATCCATGTGTTGCGATGCCAGNCTAGAAGCCGCAGCATTGAACCAAGTAAACAATGTCCAATAAAACAATTCCCTAAACTGTTATGTTGTCCGTAGTTAGTCTTCAAAGCAGCGATTGTTTCTTTCTCTCCACACACCAAACAATGTAGCCCGGAATAAGGTCTCAAACAAGTTTGCTGTCCTTATCTCGAAACTTTCTCCTCCATGTCTTTAACAAGTCCTCCATACGCCTCGGCAACACCCAATCCATGTGTTGCGATGCCAGAAAATCGTTCCACAATAAGCGAGCAGCATCACAAATATAGACAATTAATAGCCGGATCTTTTGCGAAAAATCATATTTTCATTCTCTGGGTAAATGCTAAACTAAGCTGACACGTGAGGACCTATTTCTTAATACTAAATTTTCAGAAGTTATTACAACAACAAACTAGGTCATATTTCCAATAAACTTGGGGTTGACTACATGATTCCTTCTGTTACAATCTTAATTTTTTTATTTGATAGATTATCTATTATAATTTTTCTAGTTTATCTTAGTTAAACAAGTCAATAGTGGTTAAATTAGTTGTCCACTATTTAAGTTTTCAGTATAAAATGCACGTGCTCTACATTTCAGGATAGTTTACACAATTTCTCTATTTAGGGAACTAGAAGCAATGAATGGGTGTGCATTGTTTAAGAATGAAATAAAGGTCTCTTGTTGATCTTTTGGGAGGTTTTAAACGAGTCTATTATCTTTCTTTTCCATTTTATTCTATTTCTTTAAATTACAGATAAAATGAGTTTGTAACACCTTCTTCGCCATTCAACTCTTTACATTGCTAGATCTACTAAGTAAACTCCCTTGCGAAAATTTAAAGCAAATAAATCTTCAACAACTATTATAGGTCAAGTATCTTTGGTCTACTCCTCCCTCTTCTAAATTGCTCTACAAAAATCTCATCACTCTTATAAACATAGCCTCTTTAAGTCAATGTAAAACATGACCCAGCCATCTAAGTCATCCCTAACTTAATTTATCCTCAATCAACACCACCTCTACTTCTTGCCATGTATTTTCATTTCTTATCTTATTCATTTTAGTATGACTGTGCACACATTATAGCATCCTCATTTCCGCGAAAATATCTTTTGGACACCTTTATCTTTATCAGCCATACACTTAAAACCATAAAGCATAGCCAATCTAATCATTGTGTAGAACTTGCCTTTAAACTTTGATAGAATCTTCACATAAAATTCATATCGTGCTTCTCAATTTCATCCAACGCGCTATAATCCTAGCCATTACATCCTCTTCAATCCCTCATTCCTAGCTAATAATCTAAACTCAATACCTGAAACAATAACTATTTGAAATAACACAATCCTCTATATTAACTTGGTGATTATACTTATTACTACATCTACCAAAAGGAGCATTTTGTATTCTGTCTTAGTTCTAGTAAATATAAAACCTTTAGATTCCATAGTAATCCAACATTCTAACTTACAATTCAACTCCTATTTTTTACAATCCACTAAAACTATGTCAACTCTTCAAAAGATTATAGCTACAGTTTTACAGAAATATTCCAGCGAATTAATTAAAAAACGATAATAAAATTAAAATATTTTCCAACATAATGAGAATCCTTTTAAGTCGGATCTAAATTATATATTTAACAACACAAATTATGCATGTCATGCACAATTCTTTCCAATTTACTTCTAAAAAACTTTAAGAAGCATGGCAGGTCAAATAAATAAAGAAAAATCACAGTAGAACTTGTTAAACAATTTATTTTTCATAGTATCAAATCCGACCTAAGTCACATTTTTGCACCTCTAAAGAAAAAATATTTTACTCAATTTCAAGGAGATTTTTCTGTATGGTTACACTATATGCATAAAATCAATATAAAAATACCAAAGGCCCCCTTTTTAACGAAGTATCCAATGCAAAAGTCCATGAGACTATCTCAATATCTTGAAACCCTAAATAATAAATATTTAAATTCACAAATTAAAGTGTGAAGACACATAATTATGAAAAACCATTTTTCTGCACAATATGGCCAAGGGGAATTTACTTTTTTTCATGTAATTTTAACTCAGGATAATTAAGAAAGGTTATAAAAGGAGGCGGGGGGTTGTTTACTGTTCTGTGGCATATATTGTTTTCTAACAATAACTTAATGTCGTGACATTCTTGTAAAGATACTTATAGACACTCTCGAATGCACAGCCTTGAAATTTCTAAACTGATACATTTTTATTGTTAGTTATCATGACACAGAACATGGAACAAAGTACAAAACATCCTTTCCAAAACGCTAAAGGCATGTTTGGGAGTTTTTTTTTTCACCTGTTTTGACACGTTTTGGATGGCACCTTTTATGAGTTGGAAAAATTCGTGCTTGCTAGTTTTTTTGGGCACATATTTTGGATAATGTAATTTTGACTAATTTTCTCAACCCACCAAATCAACGAGGTTTTGTTGTTTCTCATATTCTCTTCTAATTTTACACACTATAAAATAATTATTTTCAACCAACATAATTTCTACAAAACTAACTTGTAAGTAAAAATATATTAAATAAAAATTATTTATAAGAAAAAAAAATTATATTATAATTAATAAAATACTTCATATAAAATATTACTTATAAGATAACATAAGAAAAAATAAATTATAACTAAAAAATTACTTATAAATAAAAAATAACTTTTGATGTAAAAAATTGTTTGTAAAATAAAAATACTACTAATAAGACAAAAATTCACTTATATTATATAAAAAGTTACGTATACAAAAATTATAAAATTTACTTATAATTGTAAAATTTACTTCCAAGTAAAAAACGTTAATTTAAAATTTTCAGTAAATATTTAAATTTATTTAATTTTTTAACTTGTATGTAAAAAAATTACCTATAAGTAAAATATCATTCATGAGTAAAAAAAATTTATATAAGAAACTATAAACTGAAAATTTTACTAAGAGGCATATATGTAATTTTATTATTTTAAAAAACTTTAAGCATCGGTGGATAGTAAATTTCAAAGGTTGGAAAGTTAAATCACTCAAAATTGATCCACTCATAAACGTTAAAAACCGAGACTAAAAAAAAAAAAAAAACTCATAACCCGTACGCCGAATCTCCCAAGTAGGCCCTGAAGTTATAAGGTACCTGCTAGTTATTTGACTAAAAGACTGAAAAAATTACACAGCAGGTTCTTAGCAAATAAAATCAGAAAACACAACATCAGCACTGAAATAGTACAAACACTATATAAATTTAATGTCAACAGGTAAAAAAAAATTGTTCTAGCACTGCACTAACCTTGAGGGTTTGATGCACTAACTCCATTAATTTTATAGCAGCTTCAGACACCATGAATTTCTCAGATGAAAACAGCAAGTCAATACAATTAGGGAAATCTTCAGCAATTCCTTCCTTGTTCGTTCGCATAGTTCTTAAATACTCCTATAGGAAAAAGCACAAGCCATATGAAAAGCTGACAATTTATCTTTTCTTTAATAAGTAGATAATAACAATGCAGAAAACAAGCCATCAAAGTTACAACAGATAAAGCACTAAAGCTATCAGATTCCAAGTGGGAACTCACTTGAGAAAGGATGAAATTAGATAGCAGAAGCAGATTTCTAGCCTTCGCCAAAATCTCCACTTTCTTCCTTGATGCGAAGTGGACCTCAACATTGTCAGCAAATTTGCTAAGTCTCTCATCTTTGATATCAGAGGAAGCTATGAGCATAAGTTCCTTTAAATTTGTCTCAAATTCAGATGTAACCTTTCTGATTTTATGAAACTCAGCAAGCTTCGAAGCATCTTCAGGGATTAACTGAACTAAAAAATGGTGGATATCATGATAATAATTGCAATGGAAATTTTTTAAAATTTAAAATGTAAAGCTTCCCTTACATTATAAGCATCAATGTTATACTACAAGAAACAGAGTTGCAAAACATTTATACATCCGAATCTTATAAGTGGGCATGGTTTACACTTTACAGTCATTCTGGTTATAGTAACAGTAAATTTGTATCTTAACATCCTATGAGTCTATGACATCAGCTCTGGATGTTTAGCCAAAACTTAGCAAGGAGTAACTGCACTAACAAGGAAAATAGAATGCAGTCTCTCAATTGAACCCAATCAAGGCACTTGAACTTTCCAGGTCTAAATATGCAGTAATAGCTCTTGGTTGGAGAACAAAAACATTTAAACTTGGCCTATTCAAACAGAAAATTTGACCTACTGGCAAATGAAACTTAAAATTAGGACAAATTTGAACCAGAAGTGCTGTGGAGGAAACATTGGGTAAAATACTGAATAATGTGGAGCTAGTAAAACACTTCATGTTTTCTTAGGTGATGAGCAGTGAAAACAATCCAATGACCATGTGATGGACTTGATCTGTGACATTAAACTTCAATGAAAAGGGTTGCTCATGCTCTAACTGGCTAATCCTCCAACTGAAATAGAGGAGTTGTTCCACAGGGGTAGTTCTTGAAATCTGAAATTGGTTCCCTTTGGTGGTGGTGGTAATATTTTTTTACCAAACCTCTATAAATTGAACTTCTGCTTTTATATCTATTTTCATTTCTTATATAACTATATATTTGTACTTAAATATTATATTTCGGCATATCTGTTGCAGCTGTTGTGAGATTATTCACATTTCAGTCATTAAGGTGTAGAACTCTTTATTAACATATTTGTTCAAACCCTGTCATTGCAGTGATTAACACTATGGTACTAGATTAAAAACATAATGAGATAAATTTGCAAGAATTAATGGGTAAGTTACACTAAAATAACTTCTTTTGTAATAGTTTTCCAAGTTATGCACTCCTCCCACCCTCCAAATAACTCACCTGGATTCTAAAAGTGGTATCAGAGCTTACAAAATCTCATCATGTTTGCATTTCCACATTCACTAATTTAGCAGAAGTATTATTCTTGGATTTAAATACTAACTTTTAATGGAAATATTATTTATAAATATAAGCCACAAATCTGCACATGCTTTTTTCAGAGACCTCCATATTATACAAAGTCAAAAAACATTGACACCACCGAACCTTGGAAAGGAAGTCTGAAATGATCAACTCGGACATTCTTGGCCATGTTAATCTTCCAAAACAGCGCATCCAAGGACCATTCTTGAAGCACAAAGATTCATAGATGAACTTAACGATCTGAACAATAGTAGCATACATAGTTTCCCCATCCATGCCGTTTCTCTGTAAATGTAAAATGTTACTAGGATAAGATTATAACGACAATGCGAAATATATAAGCAGATGATTTTCCCATTCAACAGATTACACAGGCAATATGATTTCATAAAATCTAAAAACATCACATCACCAGAGGAAAATGTACCTCGTTGTCAGCTGGAATTATCTCAAGAACTGCCTCCAAGAGATGCCCAGATTCTTGATCTATTGTTTCCATAAACGCAGGAGTAGAACTGTATTTTATGACTGGAGTGGTAACATATTTTGTCAATAAATCTGCTACTTTTGCAAGCCCATAATCCAGAATACCAACCACCTGCATATGACAAATGACTTCTTACAAATCTATCAAGCAAGCTATCAATGTGTAAACAAACTGAGAATGTTTTTCGATTTCTCGTACACTAACTTTCATCAAGAATTTGGACAAAGTTCAACTCACATCCATGGCTTTCAAAACTGTGTAAAGTTCAACCCCTTTGATGTCATTCACAGTCAACTGATATTTCACGCGAACTACGTTAGTTTCCTGCTCAAACTGCACAGCTTTCTCCATAAACTTCAGAAGCAGCTCTTGAATCTACACCAAACCCAATTCTTCTAAAAATACAATCAGAAAACAACAACAAAGATTTAAATACATAAGAAAGAAAAATATTCGAGTCTAAAACTGATTAATTTGAGCACTGCTCAAGCATTTTTCTTTATTAGAAGGGCAGGAAAGACCCAAAAATAGAAAGCACACTTCCAAATCAGTAGTCCATTCACTAACAAGAGAATAACAGTGGGTTCTCTAATAATCAACAATCTACAGACACAAAAATATTTTACTGTTGACGATATTAATTATTAAGCCCCTGTTTAGTGGGAATTAAAATAAGATTTTTAGTAGATTTTGATAGAAGTTGATAAAATGTGCGATGAAAATTTGTGGACCCTGAAATATGTGGTTGAAATGAATTGTTGATTTTAATTTAGATTAAGATTTTAATCAGTACCAAACAGGAGCCAAGTTTCCACATACTTCAATTTGTCAATTTCTTATATTGTATCGGTACATTGCATACAATTTTTCTTTTTATTTCTGATAAAAGTAAGATTTTTTTGTTAAAGAAGATAAGAGTGGAGTTGCACAAGTTGTACTCTATTACAAAAACAAAAGAGATACAAAATAAGTGAACAAATCTAGGCATACTGCATATCTGTCATATAAACAGAAAATGACAGCCAATGTTTTCATGTCAGCTTTATTTCTATCCTGCTGGTATTTCTAAGGGAAGCGCATATCCATCCCATTGACACCATCTTAATTTGTAAATTCTAATTTTAAAAACCCGAAAAAATATTTAATTAGTGCCTATGCCCTATGATAAAAATCCTTAAACTCAAAATTAACACAAAACTTATATATGACTTTCAAAAGGTACAATTATCTTTCCAATCTTGAAAGTCTCACAAAGGTCTTTTATAATTTTATTAATTATATGGATGAGGGAATTCAAAGCATCACCTGAACATAGAAAGCCATATCCAATGGAAGAAAGGAAACCTCGATATATAATTAAAATTACATGGATATATGTTAGATTTATGATGTGATTGAAATCACAAAGGAATTATCTTAAATTCTCTAAGAGAGAAATTATCAACATGTTAATCGACATATATTCTCCTAGAAGAAAACCACAATCAAATTTGAGATGAGTGAATCCTCAACTGAGAATTTATTTCTTTGTTTTTTTACTTGATAATCTTTGTTTCATAAGAAACTAATTTTATTCGTTATAGAAGTGTAACTACAGTTGCTAAGAGGATAACGAATCACACAACATCAATCACGATAAATTAAACTTAAGAATACAATATATCTAAGTTGCACAGACACACAACACAGACATGGCGCCACGTGAATTTATAATAAGTAGTACATGGACAAGTCAATTTAAATTCTTCAAACTTTCACATTCATATATTATCTCGTTATTTTTATAAATTTTATACTTCTTAATATAAGACATGGCACATGCCATGTCGAACTCCAGATAGTTAAAGCAAAAAAACTCTTATGAACTACAAATCTGTGTGAAATCCACATGAATGCTGTAAACTTAGTTCTATCACAACACAGAATCTTGCTCTCTTCCTTCGAAGATCCTAGTCTCTCTGTATCCAAAACACCTAAAAATAGATAAACTTATAGCTTTCCACATGAACACGCCCCTTATTGGTACCAATGTAAATTGTATTTTCCAGGAGCTATCCATTAAAACAGATCAGGCAGACCCAATTAAAAACAAATTGCTGAAGAAGTCTACACCATAACCATCTTGCACATAGCAGGATGAAAGATTTCCAAATGAAGTTAAATAGATAAAGATGGGGTAGTTTGGCAAATCAACAAGAGTATGGAAGAATGACTTCGCCAAAGTCCCTCATAAATTTCTCCAAATACTATAACCTTACCTAGCATGATAAACAATGACTAACAATGAGGGTATTTGACAAGATTGACTGGATAAAAGTTAACTTCCCCATCTTGAGAGAAGCTATTTATTCCATCCGTCCAGTCTTATAGGATGCCCCTCCGATATTGGAGAGAAAAACTCTGGATGATGGATTAGCTTCCAGAGGAAGGTCTAAATATTACAAAGGCTACTCTCCTACCAAACAACTATCATTGCCAAATTTTGAACCCAACTACAGTAAGTTTATTCCAACAATGACACACTCAAACATTTAAAGTATACGTCCAGAAATATTGCTGAAATTTTTAAAATACCCAGAAGATCAAAAAATATTCATCATGCCTTCAAATATGATATTATCTTCAACTTGAAAACGTGAAACAACCTACATCATTATCATTATTGGTTGCAACACCTTGTACTAAACACATATCATCTGCCCTATCAAACATGAAACTTAAAACATCCATGACAAGCGTAAATACAAATAGCAATAATGGATTACCTTGTCGTAGCCCTTGTAAGGCCTTAAATCTAACTTTCGGCTTACCATTTACAAAAGATGAAAAAAGAAGCCTTCCTAACACCTCAACTTATCCATCTCCTCCATCGAAGGCTAAAACCTTTCTTTGTCAAAACAAAATCTAGAAACCCTAATGAACATGGTCATAGACCTCCTCAAAATCAATTTTAAACATTAATCCTACATATTCATTGCTCCACACTTCTCAGCTAAATCATAGCAACTAATGACATCCAAAATTTGTCACCCTTTTACAAAAACCCTCTAGTTAATAGAGATCATGTCTTCCAAAGCCTTCTTCATTCGACTAAAAAGAATCGTTGCCATAATCCTTTATGAACTAGTAAGCAACTTGACAGGGGCTACAATAACTTATTTGAACATAAACTTGCTTTTTTCTTTAATGCCAGTGGAGTTCATATGACGTGCTTTTACACATAAGAGTAAATTTTCAACACTCTTAAAAAATTAAAATAAAACTCTTGCTATCATCTTGGAGTTTCTATCACTAAATATAATTAATCTTCCAGTTTTGACGCTTTATTCAATTTTCTAGGATTTCCTCTTTCTTCTTGAAACCAAGCACATAGATGGCGCATCATAACAATCTAAAATCAAGGTACAGCATTTTTCGGCATACAATACAACATAATACCGTGTATGCCTCTATAAACTGAGATTCAAAACTAAACAGTGGAGAGAAAAAGAAGTCATAATACACCTCTTCAAAACACTGAGCCCACTCCTTCCTCAAGAGTCCAAAAACCACCGGCTCACCTTCCACCACCTCGTCCGCCAATTCACCATTTCGAATTCTCATTGCCGTCTTCAATTCCTTCAATCCCTCAGCAGCTTCTACAACTCTCCCAATTCTTATATCCTCCTTAACAACCCTCAACTTGTCATTTAATTCCAATACTACCTCAAGTAATTCCAACAATTCCTTCTTCTCCCTCACCTGCTTCTTCTTCTCCATGGTCTCTCTAATAATCCCACTGAGGTCGGCTTCGATCGGGTTATCCGAAATCAGATTTAGCAATTCGGATACTTGACCTGAGAGTTCTTCCGACCTGGAAACGACGTCGGAGCATTGCGAGAAGAGGAATGAGAAGTCATTTTGGTGGGAGAGGAGGTACGATTGGACTTTGGATTTGATTTTGAGTGTGTGGGATTCGAGCCGGGTTATGAGGAGCCGGAGATCCGGCGCCGACAGAGGGGACGACGGCGAATCGAGGAGGTCCGGTGAGGAGAGAAGATCTCGGACGTCGATTGAGTTGACCAGGACGTCCATATCTACGGTTATGATTCAACTGTCTCTGGAGGTGGGAACTTGTAGACGCCGTTACCATTTTCCTAAATTAATATATATATTATTTTTATTTTACTTTTGGTTGAAGTAACTAAAAGGGCAAAAAAGAAAACTCAAACTGTCCATGTCGTTCACTTAGTCCGTATTTGGTGTAGATTAAGAGGGTGTTTGATAGAAATTAAAATATGATTAAAATTGAAAATATAGCACTTTATTGTTAACTTTTATTAGACGGGTGAGACCCAATAACGGTCATATTTTCAATTTTAATTGAATTTTAAACCGTACTAAA
>CAIGRL010076261.1:0-13410 GCA_903798325.1 Fraxinus xanthoxyloides
TCAAAGGATCAATTCCAATACCGAACGTTAGAGATTAACGACTGACACTCAGATAGTTTTCCATATAGAATCTTCCAGTGGGTCTCCAATGTTTTGTTCTATAACAAAACATCAACGTGTTCATTCAAGTGTCACCACACTTTAACTTGTGAGATCAACTACTTACTTCACAAGTAAGAAATGTCACACGTGATGGTCTATTCGTAATAACGATATCCGTATCTCGTTATTACATATGACCACGGACGATTTAAGATTCAATCATATCTAATTTGTATCCCACAATCACAACTCTTTGTTATTAACAAATCACCCAAACTTGAATCTACGGATTCTATTATTTAATTAATTAGAATATTAATTTAATTAAATAATAGATATTACCAAAAATGTGCATCGATTATATATATTAAAAGTGTTTATGTCCTTAGGGATACGACCACGGACGATTTAAGATTCAATCATATGTAATTTGTATCTCACAATCACAACTCTTTGTGATTAACAAATCACCAAAACTTGAATCTACGGATTCTATTATTTAATTTATTAGAATATTAATTTAATTAAATAATAGATATTGCCATAATTACGTATCGATTATATATATTAAAAGTGTTTATGTCCAAAGTTGATTGGACGTAGGGCATAACACTTACATTTTCCATATTACTTGTATTATACTGCTTATTTTTTCACCTCTTGTTCATTTAGCAATTTTTTGGAGAGAAATGAATCTCATAAATTACCCTTCTCTTAATCATTGTGTAAGCTTTTTTCATGCCACTGGTAAAAAATTATCTCATTACCATTTCCATCTCTTTTTCAAGTTTTATCTTTTTCCGAGTGTCGATAGTAAAAGGTATGTTTAATTATAACTAACTCAAATTATTCTTAATTCAATCCTATAAGAAATTCAAAAAAGAAGAACATCAATCAAGTTGCCTAGTTCAAAAAGGATTTCTTAGAAAAAATTTGTCCACTCTCTCCTAATTTAGAGGCAATACAATAAGTTTAGATGTCTAATCTTACCTTAACAAATTTGACCCTAGTTGAGCATTTACAACAGGGGGCGAGTAGAAATTTCATGAGAAGTTGAGCTAAGTTTACCCGACATTTTATTCGATTAAGTATTCAAACATTGCATGTATAAAAGGTGTGCAGTTCATGTGCATTAGATGATTTTTTTTTAATTATCTTTTTTATTTTTGTATGAGTGCAATTTGAGCGCTTCTTACCATGTTCATAGCAAAAAATTGCCTGACGTAAATTTTCATTTAAATTGCTTCAAAATTCAGACTAAAATGTCCACGGATTTAAACCCCATATTTAAGTAGCTGAATTTTCAATAGGTCACAATCTTCTTTACATCTGTCCTCACGAGTTGAAAAATTGCATGAATTTGGTTGTGTTAATTATGCCGAAAATATCTTCCACCAGTCGTTAGGAATTCAAGAAATATGTATCGCTCGATACCAATTGATATGAATCCAACTACCGGATTGAGATGTTGGAGTTATATGGCAAAATATAAATTAAATAATTGCAAGCTAAAGAATTAAAGAAGATAAAAAAATATAATAGAGGAATTAGGAGATTTTATTGCATCAATAATAATGAAAAAATATACAATTGATTTTAAAGTTCTAGTAATCTCTTTTCTCACAATATAAAATTGAATAGAAAAGCTTAATATTTATAGGGAAAGATTTAGGAGATGTCCAAACCCTTCTAGTAGAGTTCTTGATAAAGTAGGATGGCAAAAAATCGAGTTCAAAACAAAAATTAAAATAGGTACCAGGCATTCTACCAAAAATATTTATTATTATTATTATTTTGGTTTCTCCTTCCTCAACTTTTCTTCAAGTTTAATACTAATTTTCAACCCTCCACGGGCTTCCAAAAAATAATTTCAACTTGACATATGACTCCAATAGTATTACAAACTAAAATTTTCTTAATGTGCACTTCAATTAAAATTGTTCAATTATTTCAACAACAAATTCGGGTCACACCCAAATTCTAACAATCTCCACTTTGACACAAATTCTACTTCAAAGGATAAAGCTCCAAAATATTCTCTACATGGTGAAGAAAATTCGTCTGCAATGAATGAACAGACTCTTCAACAATAACCAAAATTGACTTCTCTAACCAAACACAAAATACTCTACCCCTTCCAATGAATTCAAGTACTACTCTGCAAAATTACCTTAAATTTCCGAAAAATATAATGATTTTAAAATTCACCAAACTGGACTGTCACACATCCCAAAGTAAAATAAAACTCAAATGCTTTTAAAGAAGACCCCTTGATATATTGTACACCTTCTACTACGTTGAAAACATATTCAACAAAATCATCATCCACATACCTTTTATCACTGAGTTCGTCCCTAGCAATTGAATACAATGGTACCATAGGTGATAGTGGCAAAGCAACTTTATCCATATCTCCTGAACTCCACTGAGCAGTATTCTTCAAATTCGACCATTCAACGAGCTCTTAAAGATATTATACCAAACTGAATGTCCACCACGGTATTGAACATGTACTGATTGACTCTTTTAGATTCTGCACGACCCCACAAGATTTAAAAATGAGACCTCTTCGATACAACCTGAACACATTTACAAACTTTCAAAGCTCCACATCCACTTCCACCAAAGAACTCATAACCCTTTGGATAAATGATAGACAATGAGACAAGATTTTTCTTTAAACCTGTAACATGTCGAACCTGACCAAGTATTCTAATTGTCATATCCAATAGCTTTAATATGACCGTACAAATTTTAGAACCCAACAAGATGTGTTGTTTCCCATAACCACGACACATTTGGAAATGATTTCATATGTAATAAACACGTCCTCATTAGGATACATGAAATACAAACACTGAATAGAGAATCTAATCCTCATCTGGTTTAGACAAGATGACTGAAATAGCCAAGAGATTTCCCTCACTCAAAATGTTATCTACAAGATCCGTTTCACCTGAAATCTCTGATTGCTTCCCATATCGACTCGCAACCAACCTTTCTTTATTTTGCAATTTGTACAAATGCTCCTTAATGTGCCCCTTCTTCTTGCAGAAGTTACAAATCTGATTACTGAACTTAGACTTTGAACTGCCTCTTCTAGAACCACCATGAGAAACTAAGTTTTCTCTATCTCTAGCCTCGGACACCAGGTGCTTCACTTCTCTTTTGAAAATAAAGAATCATACACTTTCTCTATGGTGATAGTATCACAACTATAAATATCGTGTCTCTAAATGAAGAAAAAAAGCGGGTAACAAATACAATAAGATCAAGGCCAAATCTAATTCATCATAATTTACTTTCAAATTTTCCAAATCAGCGACGATCTCTTTAAATACGGCCAGGTGATCTTCAAATGATCCTTCTTTTACCATTCGATGAGAGTATAAACATTGCTTCATATGCAACTTGCTTGTAAGACTTTTAGTCATGCACAATTGCTCCTACTTCAACCATAAAGTAGCTGCTGAACCCTCCTTCAAAACATCCCGAAGAATGGTATTCGATAGATGGAGATGAATGTGAGAAACTGCCTTCTTATCCTTCCGTAATTTCTCCTTCACGGTCAAGTTGTGGGCATCTTGTCAATTCTCATTAACAAATCATCCAAATCCAGCTTTGTAAAAACTACACGCAATTTAACCTACCATAGCGAAAATCTAGTGTTCCGATCCAAAAGCGGAATGTCATACTTCATGGAAGCCATCACAAACAAAAAATCTCGAACAAATCAATCTCTGAGCTTTTGCGCAATTGCTGAACCTGGGGCTCTAATACCACTTGTTTGTGTTAATTATACCCAGAATATCTGATATCAATTGTTGAGAATTCAAGGATCACGTATTGCTCGATATCATTTGATATGAAACCAACCATCAAGATGTTGAAGTTATATAACAAAATATGAATTATATAATTGCAAGAAAAAGAATAAAACAAGCAAGAAAATATGGTAGAGGAATTGAAAGATTTTGTTGTACCAATAATAATGGAAAAATATACAATTAATCCTAAAGTTCTAGAAATCTCTTTTATCACACTATGAAAATGTATAAAAGAGCCTAATATTTATGAGGAAGATGTAGGGGACGTCCAAACCCTCCTAATAGAGTTGTTGATAAAGTAGGATGCCAAAAAAGAGTTAAAACGAAAAATGAGAGGAAAACGCGAAAGAGCGGAACAGGTGGCGCCTCTGCCCAAAAATATTTATTATTTTTTTCCATCCCGAGCTCTTCTTCAAGTTCAATACCAATTTAAAACTCCCAATTAACTTCAAAATAAAACTTTAACTTGACAAATGACTCCAAAAGCATTCCAAACGAAATTTTTTTTGACGTGCACTTCAATTAGAATTCTTCAATTATTTCAACAAGGAATTCAGGTCACACCCAAATTCTAACAAATTTACATAAAGAAAAATTCACAAAAAAGTATGAAAGGAGAACAACAAACTCGAGATGAAGAACAGAGATCTACACATAACAATACGAAATACAACACCCCACAAGCACACAGAAACTAATTTTTTAGGTAATAATTGTTTTCTTAGGCACATGTTTGCATTTGGTGATTTCTTTCAACGTTTCTTGTAAAATTGATTTTGCACTTTGGGTTATGAATGCAACAAGAATTCAGAATAGTAATGATATTTTTCCTTTTGATTTCCCTATAATTTAGTTAATTTGTGTAATTGAGATTGTAAGTTGTAATTTTTTATGATTCTTTGAAGTGATTTTTTTTTTTGGTTGAATTTTGAGAGATTTAATTAGAATTTATTTTCTGGGATAATAAAGATTTTGTTGGTACTAGAATCAGCCAAAGCCCATAGGAGCAAGGCATATACCTCATTATAAAATTTAATGTCAAGTGAGACCAACTTATTAATAACTACGTTCAATTTATTGATATGCTACAGTTGGATAGTGATGCCCCGAATAGGGCAAAAAAAAAAAACAATAACTACAAATTAAAGAAATTTAATTAACTTGAAATTTTGAAATAAAAAATAAAAATAAACGGGGTAGCCGTGTGGCCCGCCCCGTCTAAGGTGGGGTGGGGGTTGGACCCACCCTAGACCCAAACTCGACCCGCTGCCATCTCTATAGCTGGAGCACCTTGAGTCATCTTCAAATTAAATACTTTTCATCAAATGCATCTTATTACTTGAAGAGGGCTTCTCATACATATCACAAAATATCTTCATCAAATCTACCATTATTTTCTCTACCGTCACAATGTGACCAACGTTTTTCAACATCATTAATCTCATAACACCCAACATGAGCTTTCACTCACCATCCTTCAATAATTCCGACTTGTAGTTCAGGAGGGAATTGTGTAGTTTTTTTTTTTACTTTACATATAATCCTAGATGATCATCATCTAGAACCTAAAATTCATACCATCAAACTTGCAGCTTCGTACACAAAACCAAAATTACACATATGAAATTCCCAAACTCACATTATAGAGATTGATGTGTGTGCTGGCTCCATACAACATCAATAATTAAGATCAACAACTTAAGACATAGTAATGTACAATCTGTATGTGTAAAGTTTCTTTTGGTCATGCAATTTGTGTGCTTCGAATGAAAGTTCTTGGCATGGAACATCCTTTCAAATCACTACATATTTTTAATTGGAAAATGGTTTTCAATTTTATATATTGAATTTTTGGGAAAGGAAAACACATGATGTAAAAAATTAATAGAATCATCTAGACAGAAATAGTAAAATCCTATTGCAAAACCTGCCAGGTAAATCCATGGTGAATTACATACAATAAATTTAAACAAAAAGATAATTAACAAGGGTTGAAATAAGAACATCCTGGATAGGCTTGGAAAGCAATTCTTATACTGAAATTTCATTATTTTTTAATTTTTTTTTTATCTTACAATGTATTTGAATGGTTGGAGTTTTCATATGAGAATTAAATTAGACAGATCATTTGAAGCGAACAAGAGTTACTAACTATTGGAATTTGGGTACGACCCGAATTCTTTATTGAATTAATTGAAGAATTATAATTAAAGTGCACGTCATGAAGAATTCAAGTTTGGAATGCTATTGGAGTCCTATGTCAAGTTGAAGTTCTATTTTGGAAGCCCATTGGGAGTTGAAAATTTGGTGTTTGGATGATTGGAAGAAGTTTAAAGTATTTGAGTATGTATAGTTCTGAGTTATGAAGATCAAATTTCAATGATAATTAGGAGTTTGACTTGAAGGAGGACTTTTGGATGGTAAAAGACACTTTTTGGAGCATTAACCCAGGGGACGGGGGCCAATGAAATGGCGCCGCAACCCCATAATAAATTATGGGCCAGAACCTCGGTGCCTAGGCATCAGGCTCGGGCGCTAGGCGCCGAATCCAGGGCCTGATTGGGCCCGCGACGAATTTTCGGGCTCGAATGTGTGTTTTGTTGAGTTTTTATTCTCTTATTTCATTTTGGACTTAGTTTTTGACATCTTACTTCATCTACAACTCTACCAAGAGGGTTTGGATGTCCCCTACACGGTGTTTTCAGGACTCAGTTTCACGTTACCAAACAACCAATCCAACCCACAATCAATATATTCACCTCAATTGCTCCTCAATCTCACTCACAAAGAACAAAATAATAGTGATGATTTGTAAGCCACAAAGGTACGAGAAAAAACAATGGAAAAAACACATGATGGAAGCCAAACCACAAAGTAAGCTACCATTTTTTCTCCTTCTAACAAGCTGCCGATTTTTCCCCTTGAATACACAAATCACACGTAAAACGGTTAGGGAAAAGACACCATATATAGGCTAGGTTAGGCTTTAGTTGGACCAATCAAAGATGTTAAATGGGATCAAAATTCAAAGACATCCAAGAGGTAATATTTATGGGCCATGAGCAACATTAATTGTTTAATTTACTTCCAACGGCCTACGTTATTTTCAAGTTGAGCCTTTGGACATGGTTATTAGTAATAATTTAATCCAACGTTTACATTATCGCTCAGGATTCATTGGGTATCAGAACCCAACAAATATCCACCTCGATATCCAATCAATCTACAAGCAATCAAAACACAAAGTTAAGAATTACATAATCAAGGCAAAATTAGAATCACAGACATTACCTCGTGTTTTGAGCCTAAAACACATACCATACATGCTCTATGTGCTCACTAGGGCTAAGATCACAAACAAATACTTAAATAGAAATAGATAATCACAACAATCAATTAAGATCAAATGAACATACGATGGAGATATCATATAGGATAATCCACAAGTCCAAAAAATACGTTCATGCATAAAAACATATTAACACAAAGTTAATCAATCAAGGGGCCAATACGTATGCAACAAATGTATAAATGAGCCAACAAAAAGATCGCACCACACTTATTATATTTCATTCCGTGTTACTCACACCTCGAGAACACATATCTCACCTCATAGCCCACCATGCTCACTACACCGATCACTCAACTCATGTCTAACTGGTAAACCTCTATATATCCTAAGTCATTGGGATAATCCACAATCACCACATGACTTCTCACAACCTAAATTGATAATGGGTCTTCACCTAACATAAGTGATAAGAGTGTCTCTCACGCTCCACATACAAAGGATTCCAACGTTTAATCACCTTTCCACTCATAATCCAAATGTCACACTCCACATCTCTGGTACAAGCTACCAATGTATCCCTAGACATCTATACTCCACATCAGGAATAGACACTCAACACACATACTTCTAATACATCCTAACCGACTGTGCATGCAAACAATTACACCAAGTATTTGACTCTTATTTACTGAGGGGCTACAGCCATGTGTAAAGGTAAATCTGATACTCTAAGGGGCTACAGCCGTGTATAAGGACGATTATGTTATTTTCACTTTGTGTACTAAGGGGCTACGACTGTGTACATAAGTGTTGATCAGACAGTTTATGTGCATATAACTTTATAGCTTTCAAAACATCAGTAGATGATTACATGGGGTTTATTTTGATGTGATTATCCAGTATATAGTAGATTATTAGCTTTCATCTTACATTTTCCAACTTACAGTTCAGCTTATTAATTTCAAATTATAGATTTCAGATTATTCAGATACAGAAATACGATTTTAACTTTCAGAAACGATAGCTTTACACAAATTTTTTGTTGATACCAGATTCGCTACACTCGACATATTTTACGGTTGCTTATTTATAGTAAAGAGTAAGAATTTTATGATTTTAGCATGTTTTAGTTCTAAAAGAAAGAAGTTCTTAAAGCTGTAAGAAAATATATTAGATTTTTCAGTAAATATGTATAAATGGGAAAAGTATATGTATTCGTGAACTATCCACTCACTGAGTTACAAGCTCATATATTTTGTCATATTTTTCCTTATCAAATATTAGCTGAGTTAAGCCACGCATTGTGATTAGATGTATGACTCATTTTGTTAGTCTTTTTAGCTCATATCCTTCTTGGACACACGCATGTGTTAACAGAGAAATTAATTTGTGCATCCATATCTTGGGCTCGCTGCATATTGGGTATTTTGAGTATATTTGGGGACTTTTTATTGTAAATGGTAGTAAATATTGATTTATCAGTATTGTCTTTGGATTAGTTTGAGTTGAAGGGGCTGGTGTATCATGTTTTAAGTTATATGTATAGGTTGGAGGTAATTGATTATATTTCCAGTGGTTTTAGTCCATATTATAAGATGAACTTTGTCAAAATTTTCATAAAGGTATGTCACAGTCAAATCAGGTCAATGTTGCCTGGGTGGTGGATCCAACACTTGGATGGTATCTATCATCGGCGCGCGACACGTGTCAGGTCCGTTAGGGTGATTCGGGACGGGTCGTGACAATAACGAGTTCTGAAGACCGTCTTAGGTATATCACTCGCCTTAACCTTCAATTGACGATATCCTGATCGTAAATCGATCTTGGAAAATACCCTAGCCCCTTTTAGTTGATCAAACAAATCCTCGATTCTCGGGAAAGGATACTTATTCTTAATAGTCAAATGGTTCAACTCTCGATAGTCGATACACATCCTCATACCTCCATCTTTATTCTTTATGAAAAATACCGATGCACCCCATGTTGATACACTTGGTCGAATAGAGCTAATGTTTAACAATTCTTGTAACTGAATTTTCAACTCTTGAAGTTCCTTTGGGGCCATTCTATATGGAACTTTAGATACTGGTGCCGCTTGCGAACCAAATTTATTGCGAACTTCACTTGTCTATCTGGTAGAGTACAAGGTAGATCTTCTGGAAACACATCTATAAATTCCTATACCACTGGTGCATCTTTAGTTTTTCTCGTCACTTGTTTTTCTATTGTGATGTTAATTAGAAACCCTTGATATGTTTCTTTTCTCAACATTTTCTAGACTTGCAAGGCCGATACCAATTGGATATACGGTTTGGTCTTCTTTCTGGAAAAGAAAATTGTTCTTCTCCTAGTTTCTGAAAAAGACACATCCATTTATCTACAATAGATGGTTGCATAATTACATTCAAACCAATCCATGCCCAAAATCACGTCAAAATCTTTCATATTTATCGGATACAAATTAGCTTCTAATGTTTTTCCCTCAATTTCAAGATTCACCAACCTAACTATATGGTCAGTATTCAACGCTCTGCCTGAAGGGATGCTAACTTTTAGTATACTCTATGACTTACTACAAGTAATACTAGATTTAGCAATGAAATATGTTGATACAAAAGAATGATTAGCTCTCGAATCAAATAGTACATAAATAGGTGTATCAGATATCAGTGAAATACCTGCTATTAAATTTGAGTTCTCATCCGCATCTTTCTGAGTCAGTGTAGAAACTCATGATTTTCCCTTTTATTTTGATCACTGTTATTACCTTTCTTTTGCTTAAATATGGGACAATCCTTAGCAATATGTCTTGACTTACCACACCGAAAACAGGCATTCTTCCCATACAAGCATTCACTACGATGAGGTTTACCACACTTAGGGTATGGCACGATTGTTGCTACTATGGCCTTACTAGCACTAGGTCCGATATTAACTTTTTTTATTTTACCATTTGCCCTTTCTTTCGTCTTGACCATTCCGCTTTCTCTTCCCAATTTGCCCTTTATCTTGGGGCTGAACAATTGACTATATTGCTCTACATTAGCCTTATGATACTAAATAGCTCATTTCAGCATCTCAGGGTATGACGTAAGATGATGTGACATTAGAATCATGCTTAGCTCTAGGTTTAATCCTTGCTCAAACCTTAACTTTTCTTAAATTTTGTGTCGACTAGGAGTAGAGCATACCTTGAGAGTTGGTTGAACTTTTCCTCGTAATCAGTCAAGGACATATTACTACTGGAGTTGAGAGAATTCGCTCTCCTTGAATTCTCTTAGAGATTGAAGAAAATGCTTTTCCATCACTTCTTCCTTGAGTTGTTCCCAAGTTAATGCCAACTGCTACTATTGGGTTCTAGTTCGAGACATCAAATCCCACAGTAACTTGCATCACCAATAAATATAAATTCTGCACACCGAACCTTTTAGACGCCAGTGTAGTCTATGAGTTGAAAAATTCATTCTAACTTACGAAGCCATTCCTCAATTACTAGTGGACCAGATGCTCCATCAAAGGTAAGGGGGCTTATGCCTTCGAAATAACTCAACTATCGAGGCATGAGTCAAAAGAGTAATAAGAGTTAGTGGTGTAGGTGGAGCTTGATACTGATTCAGCGTGCCAAGATCTTAAACTACTTGTAAAAGGTCCCTTATCAAGTTATTTTGGTTTGCTTGAGACATTTTCCTTCAAATTAAAAATAATTTCTTTTATTAAATGTGTATACCAATATCTGAATACTTGGAATGAAACACAAAGCGAAATGTTTTACAACTTGATTACATGAATATTTTTTTCAAATAAATGAATAATCTCCATAATCTCTATTCATTTCACTCTTGGTCTTCCTCTGGTTCTCTTCTGGATCTTCATCTTCGTTAGTGTTTACCACAGTTGGTTGTGCAACTTCATCATCTGAAGTCACGTCGATTCAGATCCCGAGTGAGAGATAACATCACCAATCATAGTCTCCCAATTATAGATATAGGCATTGGAAAAATCCTCAAAGTCAAGTTCCTTAGGTTTCACTTTCCATAATTTGAGATAGCATATTTTCTTATATAAGCTTTCCGATACATTTCTCACGAGGTGTAATAGTTTCTAGCAAATAACCTATTGTCTGCCAATCACTAATCCTATAACCCTCATTCTTTGCTTTAAGCCAATGTTGGTACACGCTTCGCATGTGATTGTCAAGGTCTAAGGATTCACCTATCTCAAAGTCTAGGTAAGCTCTGATATCTATTTCTTGTTGGCTGACATGATTCCTTCTCCTCACATTTTGTCTTCCCCTAGTCATCTGTCATCCACATTTTAATTTCTAGCCCAATATATATTTTTTTCCAAACAACACATTTTTTTTTTCAAACAACATTTATTTTTACATATAAGGTGTACATAAAGTAAAATGTGGAATGTATTGCAACATGGAAAACATAACTATAGAATCATACCCATTCATAGTAAGAATTAGAACTGGGTCGTAGGATGAGGTCGACTAATGGATGCAAGGTGCCATGGAGTGCCTTAAATATTTCCTTTTCTCATCGTAAATGTCCTAACTTATACTTAAGGTTTTTTTTTTACAAAATACGTTAAGTCTACAGAATCGACTAAACTTGTGCTCTGATACCATGCTGTAATGCCCCAACCCGCATGGATCAAAACATCACTAGATTAACTGTACTTTGGCCGTAAAACTCAATAATTAACTATACTTTTAGCAGAAAGCATAAAGATTTAATTTAAGAATTTGTTTCAAGAATTATTTAATCCTAATTAATATCATTTCAAATTAAGGAATCATCTAATAATTTCTTAAAAAGAAAGTCACATTATTGATGTGAAATTCTAGGCAGAAGAAGAAAAAAAAAATGTTGTTGTTTTTGCTTTCTATCTCATACGACAATTGTCAAAAATAAATTTGTTTGCACAGTTATCGACCCTCCAACTTCATGAAATTTTATAGTATAGTAGGAAACTCTTTATAATAGGTCATATCCAAAAATCAGCTTCCGTCGGCGACATATGATGACTCGGTTTGGAAGGTAACCTAGTGTAGCTTACTTAAAATGACATATAAAATTCTATAGACGTTGGATTGACATGATTTCAACTTTATTCAGTATCTAATCCATGAGGCTATCAAACCCCATTGGTTTTGTCCAAAAATTCCAAGTTTCTAGTGAGTTATGAATTTTTAAAGTCAAGACACGCACAACAACTTTAAATCGCTAACATTAATTTTATTTTTTATTTTTTTTGTAAACGGTGACTTCTAAGATAATTTGTATAAAATATATCTATTTTTAAACATAATCTATTCATAATAATATTCTTAGAATAGTTCCACATGTGAAATCCATAGAAATCTGTTTAAATAAATAAAAAAAAAACATAAACATTTCATAATCGAATTAAAATGTTAAGTCACCGGCTTCTCCATAGCATGTTACATCATCCTCTATTATCATCCATGCCCCAAGCAAATAAAATCAACATGTAGGAAGAGAATTAATCCATGAGTTTGAAACTAAATAGATATCATTGGTGCATTTCGTTATCAAATTAGAAAATTCGAATTGTGGATTCATACCATCACACGTAGAAGGATTTACGGCGAAATCCGATTTCTATAGAATTATCATAACACGTAGAGTCAAAGAATAATCATTCAAACTATAGTAGTGCCAATACCCAGAGGTACCAATTTATTCAAACTTTTAGCGAAAAATCATAATTTAAAAACGAAATAACCACTTACACCTCTACCTACCTTTGTTTGAAACTTTTGAACGCAAAAAGTTGGACGATGAATGTTGTATCCTTACGGAACCCAAAGCTTGAAAAAAAATTCTGTTTTTCTCTTTTTTCTTTCTTTTGAAAATTTATTTTCATTTCTTGTATCACCATGTATCTTTATAATTCGACATATATATTAAAAAGGTTTAATTAGTAAAAGGGATAATATACTCACGTACAGGACCATTGATACTCGTTCCCATTTTGGATGATTAAAAGTGGCCTTTCATTCTTTCAACTCATGCATTTAATGGAAGTTAAAGTCCATAAATGTGTGTGTACAAATCTTAAATGTGTATGAATATAATTTGAGGTTTTGATGAAGTACATAAGGAGTTAGAGTTTATGATAAGGTGAGATCTCAAAGGAAAAAAATGATTTCATGATAATTTCTGATTTGTCCGTTTTTGTCCCTCGATTAAATGTTTTTGCCGTTTATGGTAATTT
>CAIGRL010076307.1:0-11061 GCA_903798325.1 Fraxinus xanthoxyloides
TCTTTTCTTTTCTTCCTTTTTTTTCCTTGGTAGCAGTTAGATACACACGAACATGATACTGTACTATTTATATTTTCAGTCTATCGATTAGTATTTCCAGATCACGCTGCTTCTATTGTTTAGTTATTTGCAGGAGTGGATAAAGTATAGAACCACGAACAAGGTGATGAGGGAAACCATAATCGGAATGGTATGAGCCAGAAGAAGTTGACAAATAAAACTTTTGTAGATGAAATGTAAGATTCTGAATAGAAGTTAGTTGAGTACGTATACATATACATTTACAGTATAGAAATCAGTAACTACATGAACATTTACTCTGATTTCTTGATTTCTAAATAAGTTCAACCTACAAACAATTTGAATTTGCTAAACTTTGAATTTTTTATTTTATTTTTTGTCTCATTTTTACACTGATTTGAAATAAATTGAACTTCAAGCCCCAAAATAGATGTAGGCACTCAGTAAAATGGCTCTTTTACCCCTTCTGTTGAAGAGTTCACAAATTTCCTTGATTCTGATTAATATTGCGCAAACCATGAGATTCTATATGTTTCGACCTTGTCTTTGAAATTACTGGCAATTATTTCTCCAAGTCGGAGAGATTTTTGCGACCCATCTGGTAAGTGGATCTTTCTCCTTTGAAGGATGACATCAAAATTCACCGAGCACAAGGTAATCTTACGAAATATGAATGNACTTTGAATTTTTTATTTTATTTTTTGTCTCATTTTTACACTGATTTGAAATAAATTGAACTTCAAGCCCCAAAATAGATGTAGGCACTCAGTAAAATGGCTCTTTTACCCCTTCTGTTGAAGAGTTCACAAATTTCCTTGATTCTGATTAATATTGCGCAAACCATGAGATTCTATATGTTTCGACCTTGTCTTTGAAATTACTGGCAATTATTTCTCCAAGTCGGAGAGATTTTTGCGACCCATCTGGTAAGTGGATCTTTCTCCTTTGAAGGATGACATCAAAATTCACCGAGCACAAGGTAATCTTACGAAATATGAATGCACTTCCATGCTTTAACTCCAACTATGTTTTCCATAGCCACTTTCAAACCTGAATAAATGAGAAGGTTATGGTAGGTTGGCAGCAACCCTAAAACTCTGCCAAATCAAATCTGATGTCAACATCCAATCCATGTTATAAATTTCAACTGGCTATATTTTTGAGAATTATGCTACTTGTATATTATTTATGTACAACTTGGATGACATTTGAATAGATAGCAAAATCGAGGTCAGTGATTGTTTTAAGTGTTGAGAAATCAATGGTAAAATTGTGTGTCGCATGATACAATGTAAAGTAGAATGTCAACTAGAATGTATGTGTAGCAAGATTGTGTTTTTGATAGCTAGTCCCAACATCGAGGAAGGAGGAGGGTTGCAATAAGTTGACAGACATCATGAAATCCCGACACTTCTGAAAATAATATTCTTCAATGTTTTTGCTAGACACAAGGCCGGTTGAAAACAAAGTATGGTGAGAACCACCACAGAATTTCTACATTCAATTATATCAGGCTATTTCCAAAAGCCCGGCTCTTCCCAAGAGATCAACTACACATCCATAGTGTTCCATTCTTGGAACAATGTCTCAGTCATGTGGCATTGATAGAAACCACGCCAAACCCAAGTCCACAAACTTGGCACGAGCACAAGCTGATAGGACCCCAGCAAATGTGACTTCATTTGGGTGCAAAGCCTGAGCCTTCAACTTCTCGAACATGTCTAAGGCTTGCCTTTCCATCCCATTCGATGCCAGTGAATAAATAATAGAATTACAAGTGCACACCTCCTTAACAGCCATAGAATTTAACAAATGCATGGCATAGCCTAAGCCATTTTCCCATAGAATGCTATCAACAACGTGCCTATAAAATCACTCAACTCTTTCTCTATCTCAATCATACTTGTTTCCTTGATTGATTTAACGAGTAGCCATCTTCCAGATTCGCACATGAAGAGAGAACACTAACAAATGTAGCCTCATTTGGCTTTAAATAGCCATAGATTATATCCTCATGAGCCATCATTTTTCTGCAATGCCCAACAGCCTGGCTAAATTACCCGTTTCTCCCGCACCGACTGATAACACTCGTCCACGAGTAAACATCTCTCTTTGCCATAGCTGAGAACATTGAAACAGCCAATCCCATCTCCCCATTTTTCCCAAAAGCATTAAGCATCGCATTCTGCGAAACGATACAAGGACGAGGCATTTGAAACAATACAAGGATGAGGCATTTCAACACCTTACATGCACTACTCAAATCCCCCATTAGCTAGAAAACAGACGTCAAAGACATTTATACAAAAGGATCATCTAATACCCCTCTTCTAACACGCCATTCAATAAAGTAACAACACATAGGAAAACCCAAATGGGATACTGAAACAGAGGTTATGGCTTTGAGGACAGAGGGGAAAGTTGGTTATTGGGTGGCGCTTGATGGTGAAGCATATAGGTAAAGAGGAGGAGGGTGATGCGGAGTTGACGGAGATTCAAGTACGCTCTGATTAGAGTGTTGTAGACGATGTAGAGGAGAGTTTTAATCCATTGGTCGGTAATACGGAAGTAGCCATTGGCGGTTAACAAGGAATGAATTTGTTCAACTTAATTTGAATACTTTCTGAGACGCTGCAGAAGGTGGAGGAGCAGTGCTTCACTGCGCGGAATGGAATGACCAGATTTCCAAGTTTCGAATCTTGACCCAATACCCTGTAGGTAGTCATTGCTTGAGCGAGATGAACAGGACCAAGTCATCTAAAATAATTCACTTTTAGAATGCTATATTAATTTCGAAATAAGAAAAGACAAATTAGATAAGCTCGAGAATTAACCTACTTATTCATTCATTTGACCCTGGCAAACTAAATAAGCTCGAGAATTAATCTACTTGTACGTTCTTTATTTGCATCTTGGATGACATTTTAATAGGTTACAAAATTAAGGTCATCCATTATTTTAAATGTTGGACAAATCAATGGCAAAATTGTGTTGAATGTCAATCAGAATATTAGTGTAGCAAAACTGTAAACCCGAAAGTGGAGTAGGCGTTGAGGTGATAGTAGATTGAACTTGGAAAAAGCCATTTGTACTGTGGATGTTTGCCACACTGAGTTGTAAAATTGTGTTTGGATAATTGGAAGTTATTTTTGGCTCAACTATCAATGGAATTCTGTCATGTGCTGTCTTTATTAACCTCTGTCAAAAAATTTACTAAAAATCAAATTTTTAATAAAATCAAGCTGCACGAACGCGGGTTTATTAAATTAAAATTTATTTGAGTACATGAGGAGGTAATGTTGCTCCATGAGATACATTATGTTGAAGCAAATTTCAGAAGAGAGTACAAATTAAATTGAAGCACCATTTAAGCTACCTTTCAAGTAAATGATTTATTCAAATTGCCAACCCAAATATTCTGGATGGTATACTCAAATGACTATTGTTTTGATGTAATCAATAAGACTGTCAAAATTGCAATATGATGATCCACCTTCACTAACAGCCTTTTTTGCCAGTTTTGCCATATTTTCTGCCCTTTCCAAGAACTCATTCTTCCTTACTTCCATAAGATCTGTTACAACTTTCTCAATAATTTCGCGATCGCAAGTATCTTTCATGTCGAACCCAATTTTCCAAACCCCACTCACAAACCTACTGTTTATCGTTTGATCAGCAAAATATGGCCAACATATCATTGGCACACCAGCCACAATACTCTCCAGAGTCGAGTTCCATCCGCTGTGAGTCAAAAATCCACCTACCGCAGCATTGTTCAGTACTTCTTCCTGAGGTGCCCATCCCACCATGTAACCCCTTGCCTTTGTACCCTCCTCTAATTCTACTGGAATTTTATTCTTCTTGTCTTCATCTAAAATGGAATCTGGCCTCATAACCCACAAGAACCTCTGCCCACTATTCACCAATCCATGCCAAAACTCCAATAGCTGGTCTCTTGAGACAACTGTTATGCTTCCAAAACTAACGTAGATTACAGATTTTGGTGGCTGTGCATTTAGCCAATCGATACAACTCCTGTCTTCTTCCCAAAAACTTGACGAAAGAATGGATTTCTCAGACTCTTTGTGTGCGAGTCTTGACTTCAGGTGGGCATTGTTTGGTCCAATGGTGAAGAGTCTTGGAATGCGCTTGCGTATATGAGATACTATTGTACCTTCTAAATCTTCAAAAGTGTTCAAAATGACTGCTTGAGCTCTCGTGGTTTGCCTAGTTTCGGATTCGATGATGTGAAGCTTTGGCTCATTGATGTCGTTGACCTGGCAAAAGCTAGGCAGGTCACAGTACCTTAGAAAACCTTCCATTCCCGGCACGCTTTTTAGTATTTGATCCTTGCTAATACCAGCTGCAAAATTTCATCATGAAAAGAAAATTCAATTTGTGTTGAATCATTTGATCTAAAAGTTTATGTTGTTAGTAAAATACGACACCTCTGAGGGGAATTTCACCAGCTGCAATGAGTTTAGGTATACAAAAATAAGCCCAAAATGAGCAAGCACTAATAGTACGAAAAAATATAAGGGGAATTCCTTTCTCTTCAGCAAAATCACAGGCAAAACTCAAGACCCCATCAGCTATGATGCAAGTAACTGGCCGTCGGGTGTCGGAACTCAATAAATTCTTCTCTACCATCATCTGCTTGAAGAGTGGCCCTGTTATGTTTTTTGTCGACGGCAGGATGTCCATGACTTGCTCCCCCGCTCGAGGATGGTCATCGGGAAGCCCATCGGAAATGGACTCGAAACGAAACCCAGGATACTGCTCGAAACGCGAAACGACGGTGGAGTGCTTGAGGAGGCGGCTGTGGCTGAACTCAGAGACCATGAATGTAACATCGAGGCGTGAAAGACAAAGGAGTTCGGCTAGTTTGAGCATGGTATTCACATGGCCTTGAACTGGTAGAGGAAATACGAGCACATGCGGAGGTATTGTTGCTCCATGAGAACCCATTAGATGCTTCAATCTTGTACCAAATTTCAGATAATCCTTACTCCTTAGTCTGTTGAAAAATCAAGATTTGGAACGCACAATCTCGAACCCAATAATGCACAAATACAGGTTGTAGCCGGCCACATAAGACAAGAATAATTGTTTAAATAATACAATGATTAGTCTTATTTTTTATTATCATTGTATCTCTAATTTTTCCCTATAAATATGATGCTTTGATTCTTATATAAATATGAGACTTCTCTAGTTTCTTTTCTTTTTATGTTTATTTTATAACATGTTATCAACACTATTCTCTTGAAATAAAAGTAAAAGGTACCGTTATTTCCGTCCACTTTTAAAAATAAAATTTGATTATATTTTAATTTCTATGTAAATCTACTTAAATAGAAATAAATTAAATTAAATAAAAATATATAACTCTAAATTCATCCACTAATTTTTATTTTCATTAAACTATCCTAAATTTTTTTTCTATTCTTATAGAATTTATGTTTAACTAAAACTCTAATGGACCAAAGAAAATTACATGAATTCGTTTGAAGTATTCCAATACTTAGAACTTTAATAGACAAAGAATTTAGTAAACAATGGAAGAGAACAGTTAGAGCAAATATATACAAACATAACAATTTATGAAAATGAATTTGAAAGCCTAAGGATTACATTTTTATCATGTTTTATAGTTTTATTTTTTCCCTAACGCATGAAGACATTTATGTGTTTTAGTGGTGTTCTTGTTATATTGTGCTTAAATTTGTGCACTCTAATTTTCTTTTCTTAGTTTTACCATTATCTTGTTAGAATGATTGTACGAGTCTCTTTATTTACATTTATTATGATTTTTTTTTTTGTCTTATTTTGATAGTAAGATAAAACTTCTAATAAACATTAACGTGATTAAGTGAATAATATATGTTAATTTAATGTTCAGTCGGTTGAGCTTTGTTCTTATTTTGTTCATTTTTTTTTTTCCTTTTTTTTTCATTTTCGTTCATTTGGTTTAAAAGAGTGTATGGTTTTAGGGATTGTGTGGATTATAGTGTTAGTGATGTATTTAAAGTGGGATGAATGTATAAAATTTATGCATATGTATAGTGTTTAAAATGAATTAATTTAATAAGCATAATATTGGAATATGACGTGGATGTAAATAATATATTTTTTTTAAAAAAATTGCAAAATTAATAAGGATAAAGTCAGAGTGAGATAGATATATATATAAAAAAATGTGGATGAAAATAGCGTATCCAAAATAAATTAATTAGAAGATAACAATCTTTTTTTGATGACGCGTGAATTTTTATTTATTTTTATACACGTGTGTATTATAATTCAAGGCTGTTGCTTCTTCCAATGAAATCAATTTGCACTTATCATTTTGCCGCAATTAATACCGTCAAAGCCGCCACTGCCGTATTCAAATTCAATGTGTATTTGGTCAATTCATTGCATAATACTTCATCCATTTAGTGCCGCAGAATTTCTTTTGCAGAATGCTTCAGTCAGTTCCATGTAAATTTAGTCAATTCACTGCTGCAGAATTTCACAACACAAATTTTTTCGTGCATAATGATTATTTTTTTATGCTTTGTCATGTTTACACATTTCTTATGTATAAATTCATACAACGTCGGTTTGATAATTAATTTTTAATCCTTTCTATACTGTAATTAAAACTTTTAACCTGATTAAAAAACTTTACAAGTTCCTTTTTTCTTTTTTTGGTTAAATTGATAATGTATCTCATTGATTCTATCGAAGAAATACAACTCTTTTTATAATATATTGCTCAGAAAGAGTTATTGTTGCTAAAAAATCAAATGAAGTAGCACGCTATTATTTACATCTATTCTAGTTATATTTGTTTGCACCGAAGAGCATAATTAAGTACAATTTTAAATAAATTATGTTTTTACCTCTGAAGAATAAATCTCTACATAATTTATATTTTAAATAATAATAATATGTAATTGTTCATGAAGAGCATGAAATTAAAATGCTAATATTTCAAAAGAATATTAATATATTATTTTTGAAGAAGTAATAGTACAATACAAAGTGCTCTCAAAGTAGCACATGTCTCGAATAATATATCATGTGTACTTTGTGAAATTTTGTTTATTCATGAAGGAAAATATACCGCTCATGTCATGTTGACATTGATCATTATATGATTATATCATAGTTAATCATATTTTGTAGAATTGACTATATCTTTTGTTTGATTGAATAGTTATTTAGATGATAAATACTGTATTGAACTAGAAATTCAATTATTAAATGTATTATTGTTTGGCATGGTAAATTACCACATTCATTAATGAAATTTATCAAAAGTTTCCACCAATTCACTAAACTTTAAAAACAACGTAGTCAGTCACTAACATTTAGAAACTGCAACCTCATTCATCACTAAACCAACTTCTGTTAACGAAATCTATGATGTGGCACGTTTGTATAAAGAAGTTATGCCACGTAGGATAGTTGTTAGTGAGGTGGACACTTTTTTAAAAGTGCTAGAGCTGTGACACGCTTTTATCTTCAAAAAAATAAAAACAAAAACAAAATCATGAAATTGTTAAAACCAGCAACGCTACATAACCAACCCATTTACCACCAAGCCACACTTCCCACTTCCCCAAATCGATAACCCTCAACATTAGGACTGGGCTTGAAAACCACAATCCGAAAATCGACCCGACCCAACCCGAAATGGGTCGGGTCGGGTAAAATAATTTTAAAATAAATGCTGGTCAGGTCGGTTCAGCCTAAAAAACCGACCCAACCCGCCCGCTTGTTTGCTTCAAAACCACATTTGTGCTTCAAAAATAGATAAAGAAGAACCAGAAACTCACATGTGCTATGACTACAAGCTGTTGGGCTAATTTCAGGCTTGCCAACTGAAGAATCAAAAATTTCCCAGACTCTCAAAAATCAAAATATTTGACTCGGTGAAGCTTCTTCTATTTGATGTGTGAGTTGATGAGGCCGATGATATCACACTATCTGTATCACTACCATTATCAACAGAACTTGGCCTACTTTTTTTTGCTTTGGCACCAATATTACTGCTTTTCTTTTCAGGATAAGGTATTCCAGTATGGCATTTCTCTGTCTTGATTCCTCCGGACGGGCTTTTGAAGCGCTTAAAGAGCGAAAATAGCTGCATAAGTGGGGTATCCTTGTGTACAACGAAGAGGGAGACACCATCCATGGGGCATTAAATAGTCAAAGTTACACACTCTCTTTGCAACCCACTACACAGGCTTTCAGTCTTTTACCAATGTATATATCTTTGTCTCACACACAACCATACACACTCTCCTCATCTCTGTCTTACTTGGCAAGATCTAGACATATGAGTTTCATTGGTTTTACTTGCTTTTCTTTATCTTTTCTTAATCTTGGCAGAAGGAGCCGACGTTTTTTTGGGTACAGCAGGTTTTTGGGGAATTGCATTTTTTGGGTGTAGTGGATTTGGCAGACTTAGCCTGTGGACCCGACCTCAACCCGATTCGGGTCGATTTAGGGTATGAGTCGGGTCGGGTTGATTTGGGCCAAATCCGGTCCGACCCAACCCATTGTCCACCCATACTCAACATTGTTACCGGTGACACATAACATGCAATCAGTGCCAAGGAGCTGAAAATCGCCAACCCAACTAAAAATAAAGACTTCTCAAATATCAAATCGCCATAAAAAAAACTCCAAGCATGCGCGCTCACAAGCCCTAAAATCACAACACCATTGCTTCCCTCACCCCTAACCAGTCGTCTCCCACCCAGACCAAGTTCTCATGACAAATGGGACCTACAATCATGTCTACCACCTGCAGAAGCTCTCAGTCGCTTATGATGAACTTGTCGTCGCCTTTCCCAATTTGTATGAAAATGGCAAATATTGAGGAACCATCAATAGGTAAGATAGAATTTTCTACATCTGTCGTTGAATCAATTTGTTGCAGTGTATAATTAATAGGTTTATTCGAATTGCATAGTTGCATTTAGGGTTGGTTACTGCCATTTTAATGTATGCTAATATTATTATTAATACAACTGTAGATGTTGATATCAATGATGATCCGGACTCCAATGATTTGACAATGATGTGTATGACTACGATAATATTTTGTTTGATTATAACATTACCAAAGGTATCAAAATGGATATACATTCTATATTAGAGGATGAAGAAGCTTCTGAATTAGATAGTTCATCATACACATCTTTGGAGGAGTTAAAGTTCAGCAGTGGTTCAGATTCAAAGGAGAATAGTGGTTGAATGACTTTCCCTAAATATCATGGTGGCAATGAGAAGAAGAATCTGCATCTTGAAGTTAGATTACTTTTTACTTCGTTTGGAAAGATGTTCTCAGGAATTATGTAGTGTTCAATCGGGTTGAACCTATCTTCAAGCGAAATGCTAAAGATTGGATCCATTGTGTTTGCAAATATGAATGTAAATGGAATGGGCATCTAAGCTGCAAGGTATAGAAACGGTTCAGATTAAAACATATGATCTCAAACATACTTGTTTTAAGGCCAGGACGAACAAGTTTGCAACATATAAGTGGCTTGCGGAATATTATCTAGAAGACTTTAGATCTAATTCAGAATCGAAGATAAGACATTTTAAGAATATTGTAAGAAAGGATTTTGGTTTGCACATTAATAAGATATTCTCTCGAAATATGAAAAACTACGCTAAGGTCTTAGTATAGGGGACGATGAAGAACAATTTGCGTTGTTACGATGTTATGCAGTTGAATTGGGAAGAACAAATTCAGGTATCTACATGTTTAGGTGGATAATGTGTTTAGGGGCATCTACGTTTGCATAGATGCATGTAAGAGAGGATTTCTACACGATTGTCAATGTTTTGTTAGTGTAGAAGAATATTTTTTTGAAAGGATATTATGATGGTCAACTACTAGCAGTAGTTGAGGTTGATGCCAATGATTGCATATATCCAATTGCTTATGCAATCGTTGAGAAAGAGAACTCTAGGTCATAGCGTTGGTTTCTAATGTTGTTGTCTGAAGACCTTTCCATGAAGAATTGGTTGTCTGTGACCTTCATGAGTGATAGACTAAAAGGACTAGTCAATATCATTGCTAATATATTTTCGAAAGCAGAGCACAACGTTAGGCATATGTACTAGAATTCCTTTTGAAGTGACTTCAAGGGAAAGTACTTGAAAGATTATTTGTGGGATGCAAAAAGTAAGTTATTAGGCATCGTTTTAAGTATTGGATGGAGAAGATTGAAGCTGCTAGCTCAAGGGCATATGGATGTTGAAGGCCAAACCATCGACTGAATGGAGTAGATCTGACTTCTCGAATCAGTCGAAGTGTGAAATGCTCCTTAATAACATGTGTGAGTGCTTCAACAAACTCATTCTCTAGGAAAGAGATAAATTGATACTTGAGATGTTAATAGGCATTCGGATGAAGTTGATGCATAGAAATCAAGTGAAGCGGGACCAATAGAGAAAATATGACAAATCGATATATCCAAAAGTCCAAAATATTTTCGAGGACGTAGCCCGTGAATGCACCTTGTTGTGGAATGGGATATTTTAATTTATAGTAATGGAGAGATGGAGCATTTGGGTCACCTAAAAGAAGTTTTAATTATATTATAAGAAAATAAGTTATTTACTAACTTTAAGAAGTGTAGCTTTTTTACAAGCATCTTATTATTTTTGGGATATGTGGTGAGTGCTAATGGTATTCATTTCAATGAAGAAAAGGTAAGAGCCATTCAGGAGTGGCCTACTCCAACAACAGTAACTCAGGTTCGTAGCTTTCATGGGTTGGCGATATTTTATCGAATATTAAATAGGAACCAATAATAGAATGTTTAAAGAAGGGAATGCTTAGTTGGGGAAGGAAGAAAAGAAGAGTTTTGCCCCTATTAAAGAAAAATTATCTTTTGATAAACTCTTTGAAGTTGAGTATGATGCTTGTGGGGTCAGAGTTAGGGCGGTTTTATCTCAAAATGGGAGGCCAGTGGCATTTTTCAATGAGAAGCTTAGTGAGGCAAGACATAAATGGTGTACATATGACCA
>CAIGRL010076355.1:0-26061 GCA_903798325.1 Fraxinus xanthoxyloides
TCAAATTCAAAATTATTTCTTATTTTTTTAATCACACATTCTCCATCAAAATAATAAAAAGAATAATGCTCAATCAAACTCTTAAATCAAAATTAGACATCAACTTATCTATTCGTGTCTTTTAATGAAAGCAAGCAATCCAACAACTTAAACCTATTTAAAGTAAATAACTCAATAAAAAATTTAATAAACAAAATATTTATATACCCATTTTCGGGTGAATGACTATCATATGGGGAAGATGACTATCTTTATATTTTTGCTAATTATACAGTATAATTAGAACTGTATTTTTACAACATTTTAACAATTTTCTTGATAGTTTGGAGTAATGCTGCAATTGTTGGAAAACTCGAAGACCAAATTGTTGAAAAATAAAGGTAAGTAACTATGTTGTCAATGAACATAAATATTGGGACCAACGTTGTAATTTACCCAAATTTATATTCCTTGCGCGGTACGGGATTCTCCCGCGGAACAAATTCGGAACAAATTCGGGATTCTCCCGCGGAACAAATTCGGGATTCTCCCACGGAACAAATTCAAACTCCACTGCCTTGCGTCCATCCTTCGATAGCTCGCCTTAAACCCAAAACTCCGAATCAGCGTAGGGTTTCATTTTCAGTCACCTCCAATTTTTGTTAATTGTTACGATCGATACATTAATATGAGGGGAGAGCAAGTGGTTTCTTCTACTAACGCCGCAGTGGCGGCGCTGGGTCACTCGGTCATTCCGACGGTGAACAAGCTGCAAGATATCTTCGCCCAGGTCGGGAAAGAATCCACAATTGAGCTTCCGCAGGTGGCGGTGATTGGAAGCCAGAGCAGCGGCAAATCCAGCGTCTTGGAAGCACTAGTTGGACGTGATTTCTTGCCCCGGGGCAGTGACATATGTACGCGCCGTCCACTAGTGCTGCAGCTCGTCCAGACCAAGAGGAGGGCTGAAGGGATCGAAGAGGAGTGGGGGGAGTTCTTGCATTTATCGGGGAAGAAATTCTTGAATTTCGACGAAATTCGCAAGGAGATTGAGGTGATTTTTGGCAGAAATGAATTTTCACATTTAACGCCTTCTTCATGTGTTTGGAAGTTAGCAATTCATTATTGTGAAACTTGAGAAAAGCAATTATGCATCTATTGTTGGATACTAAAGAAAAAGTAAAACATTGTGTGATGAAAACTCAAAAAAGAATCAGGTGAATTTTAGAAATACTGGGTAATTTGCCAATAAACCTAGGGATTCTGTCCTTTCCCATAATGAGCTGTTTTCAAGAATAATTACACATTTATGCTAGGTTTTAGCCTGCTTTTTGCTTCTTGACGTGTCCCAATACTATCATAATATGTGCTTTGTGGCAATTGTAGTCAAGCTTGATAGTTTTATTACTAACGAAATAGAATTTCAAGAATTTGTACTATATGAAATCTAAGTCAGTGTATCATCAAATCATCAGTCCATTTCTCTGTAGTCTCAGGAGCTTCTGTAATGCGGTGGTACTTTGAAAAATCATGTATGTAAATTGAACCAAACCGACCAATTCAACCTGGAAAACCGAGAATCAGACTGTAATCCATTCATTCGGCTGGTTCAACCAGGAATGGTCCAATAATAAAATGTAGATTCTTTGCCTTTATCAGCTTGTGCTTGTATTCAGTTATATATGAATTTAAAAATTATGGAATTTTTATGCATTATTTATGTTGGAACTTTTTGATTTATGCATTACTTATGTAATTTGGCGTCTTTTTGCAATCATTGCTGTATTTGTGTATATCTACATTTTTTTGATTAGGAATGAATGAACCCTTTTCTTGTACCTGCAAATGTATCAATGAATATAAAGAAGAAAAGGTTTCTCCTTAGATATCTAAAATTAACCTTTTGATAAGCTTGCAGTGCAATCTTCGCAAATCAGAACTTGTACTCTGTACTCTGCAGCGTTTTCTGATTATCTTAACATGTGACCTTTTCTTGACTACGCTGTGACAGATTCGTCCACTTAGACCTTAACTCCTCATGATAGGGTAACCCCCTTTGATATGGTGCTTCAATGCCTTTGGATAAGTGAAGAGGTCTATTGTGTTAATGAGGGAAATTGTATGTCAACTATTTGAGAATTGTTGCTTTGGTTCTTACAGATGCTGTCACCTTTTCTACCGACCAATTTCAGGTTTTGTTAATAGGTTTCCTATTCAATAACTGATCATTGGCAATTTTATTAGGCTGAAACAGAGAGAGAAGCCGGAGGAAACAAAGGCGTTTCAGACAAGCAGATTCGTTTGAAGATTTTCTCACCAAATGTTCTCGATATTACTCTGGTGGATTTACCTGGAATAACAAAGGTTCCCGTTGGTGATCAGCCATCTGATATCGAAACACGTATTAGAAAAATGATAAATTTATACATTAAACCTCCAAGTTGCTTGATATTAGCTGTTACACCTGCAAATTCTGACTTAGCTAACTCGGATGCTCTTCAACTCGCTAAAACTGCTGATCCTGGGGGTAGGCTCTGCACTTAATATCTTCATCTACCTAAAAGAATGTATACCAGGATGTTATTGCACTTGTTCTGTAGCTCATGAATAATATTTTCTATTGGCAGGGTCTCGAACAATTGGTGTAATTACTAAGGTGAATGTGTTTGTTAAGAAGTATAGTTGTTTGTGTTGCCTTTTTTTTTATTTTTTTGCCCTTAACAAAACTATGCATCGTTTTGGTTGCTGCATCAGTTGGATATCATGGATAGAGGTACTGATGCTTGCAAAATTCTACTTGGAAAAGATGTTCATCTTCAACTTGGTTATGTAGGTGTTGTGAATCGTAGTCAAGAGGTAATTTTCAGCTTCAGACTGATGGGATATTGATGCGAGTTACATGTTATTATATCTTGTCAAAGTGATGGTCATACTTTCTAAACTCAAGTGGTTTTCAAGTTATTACATTTGTTACTGCCATTATCTCCTAATTTTCGTTTGCAAATTTGAAAATTTTATACTAATGATGTCTGTATGAGTGATATAAATTTTTTTAGCTGTTTTATTGTGCTCTTTCTGGTTGATTTGGTTCATTAGACACCTGCTTTATCTGTAGAGTGATAGTGCATTTTTTTTGTCTTTCTATTTGTACACAGTCAAATGATGAGGTAATAGAGATGGCAATATGAGAATGTGAAATTATCTTCTCCTTTGCATCACATTATATATGATGTTTGTGCCTTTCTCAAATAAGATTGTCAACTATCTTCTCATTTTTTTGTGTCTTTCTATTTTGAAGTGATCTACATCTCAGTACATTTACTTTTGCTTGATTACCCGAGAATTGAGACTTGTCTGTCCGGTTATGTTATATTTTGGTGGCAGCATCACCATTATATGAAGAAAATTGTTTCATTCTATGTTTTATTTTGGATGTTTTGGCGATTTTGATGTAGATCAGCATTAGTTCAAACTACAAATATAGTCAAGCAAATGAGTTGTAAGATGCTAAATTGGTGACGATGTCAATGTTTCAACAATTTTGATGGAATTTAGCATTTGCTGAGGCTACAAATGTGTTCAAGTAGATGATTGTTAGATGCTGAATAGATGATGATATCCTCTGAAGTTGAGCAAGAGTTGACATTCAACAGGCTGCATGTTTGTAAATAATGAAAAGGTCAGGCTCAAATTTAATCCAAATTTGAGATTAGCACTGCTGTACAGAAAGAGCTTGAGGAGCTAGACTTTATTTGATACTTGGAGAAATCTGAAATCCAGTTATCTTTTTATCCCTTTCACATTCCCAAACAAAAACAGGAAAGAGAATCGATAAGAAATGAAAATTCTCCGTGTTCCATGAAATCTGATAACTTTTGTACTATTATATTAAAATATCATTACTCCAGTTTGCGAGATCAATGACAATAAATTATAGTGAGATAAATTTCCACGGTAAATTTATTTATGCAATAAAAAATAGGGAGAAGTTCAAGTTATTTGTCCCAGCTGCCTATCTTCTAGTTGATTCCATGGCATATCTTTGTTTAGCTATCCTGTTTATGTATCTAATTTCCAGTTGTTCGTTGTGATTGAGATTCACTGTTTAGAAATATATATATATTAAAAGGAGGTTGATGTTTTGCCTTGCCTGTACCATTTTTTCAATTTCGTTATTTTCTAGTTCCTGCTTGAGAAATATATGCGCAGATCAATTGAAGGAAAATAATGTGAGGTCACAAAGATGTTCAGGTACCCAAGGGCACATTCTCAATGGCATTGGGGAAATTTACAAATACTTTTAAAACCATAATTGACTAGAAAACTAATGTTTATGTATAATATTTGGTTACAGTGGTTATTGGTTATTTTGAGGTCATGTTATGTCTGTTTATTTCTCACTAGTTGGGGCATACCTTCCATAAACAGGATATTCAGATGAACCGTAGTATAAAAGACGCTCTTATAGCTGAGGAAAAGTTCTTTCATAGTCATCCGGTATGACCTTAATCATTTTCATTATTAAATCATATCTTGATTGTCTTTGGCTCGTCACTCTGGTCTTTAAATTTCATTTTTATAGGCATATCGGGATCTTGCAGATCGTTGTGGGGTTCCTCAGTTGGCAAAGAAGTTAAACCAGGTAGATATTTTGAGACTAAGTTGAAATTATTTTCTTGTAACATATCTTAAAAATACATGGCCCGTGTTTGACACATCACATGCATGCCACTATTGCATATTTTGCCTACCTACTCCCACACACCCATATAACATTCTGTTCATGTGCATATCTTTGGCTGCATGGTACACTCACATGCATATATAATTATATATGCCTTGGAGGTGTGTATACGAGCAATAGAATGCAGTCTTGGACTCAGGTCTTTTATAACCCATTTTGCTGTATAAGTTGCTCTCGGTAACATCTCAATGCAACAAAACTTTGTTGTGATGTGAAGTGGTTTTTACTTGCTTGTGGTCATTGTTGCATTTTCACAAGCATCTAATTTTTTATTATTATTTTGTTAGTTTGTGACTTGTGAGGTAATGGGATACAAGTTTCGCTCATTGTTCTCTCTGTCAATACTATGCTTCATCAGAAAAATGTGACAAACAAAAACTGAAGTTTGCTGCATGTTCTGCAGATTCTGATACGACACATCAAGACAGTTCTTCCTGTATTGAAGTCACGAATTAGTGCCGAACTGGTTTCTGTTGCAAAGGAGCATGCTAGCTATGGAGAGATTTCCGAATCAAAAGTTTGTTCTAATATCTTGACGGATGATATTATTCTGGAATTCATATAATAGCAGATAACCTCATTTATTTGGTTCAATCCTTTGCGTTCTTCATTTTCAAAATGAAGAACCTTTTTTACAGGGACAGACCACGAGGGTGATAAATAGTTCATAACTCTCGCTCTACCTTTTCCTTCCCTCATCAATTCATTTCCCAAAATACACAAATATTAGCAATTGCAAATGCCAGCAATTCATATAATGATGTGGTCCCACATTTTCAAAAATAGAACTATTTTGAATCTTGATTATTGATCTCTCTTACATTTTTGTGACGCACAGGCTGGTCAGGGAGCTTTGCTACTGAACATTCTTTCAAAATACTCCGAATGTATATGACCTCATTCTCTCTCCCTCCCTCCCTGAGAATATTATGGTTCCAATTAAATGTATTTCTTATTTGATTGATTCGTAGCTGACGTTTCCAATTCACATTCACTGGATACCACATCCCTCTGAAGGATTTTAGACGATGCCAGGCCTTAATAATGGTGTTTCGGTTTTCTTTGTTGGAAACAGCATTCTCTTCGTTGATAGAAGGAAAAGATGAAGAAATGTCAACTTCTGAACTGTCTGGTGGAGCAAGAATCCACTACGTCTTCCAGAATATATTCGTGAAGAGGTTGGAGGTATGTATCATTGATGTGAATGTTCAGGACATTTATCATGAAATCTTAGATTTTTCCAAAACAGATATTCAAGCAAAGGTGATTTGAGTTTTTTATTTTACTTTTCTGCCTTTTGTCGTTTTTGGTCAAAGTAACCTTTCAGCACTCCATACATTGTTTTTATTCAACTTCGGCTAAAATGGAGATAGTGTTCTTCCCTGAAGAAATGAGGATAAATGTACAGATAGAAGTAAAAAGGTGATCTGGGGGACTTTATTTTGCAAGAAAACAGAATAATTTCTTAGCGAGATAGTTGTTTCTCTTCCCTTCTTCTTTCTCTTGTTTGCCTGTGCTTTTCAGTCTTAGCTATACAACATTGATAAATATTAAGTTTTACCAAATATGAATTTTATATGCAGGAGGTAGATCCGCGTGAGGGTTTAACTGATGACGACATCCATACGGCCATCCAAAATGCAACTGGTCTTAAATCTGCATTGTTTGTACCATATGTATGTTCTCGTTTTGCTATGTATCTTTGATCTTTAAAATAATCTGAATGATTTATCCTTTAGTATTTTGGGTCTTTCAAGAACAGTTAGCATGAAAGTGAATCCAAAACTAAACATGCAGGTTCCATTTGAAGTTCTTGTTAGAAGACAAATAACTCGTTTGTTGGATCCGAGTCTTCAATGTGCTCGGTTTATTTATGATGAGCTAGTAAAGGTACTTGATTTTTTTGACAAATTTCTAGAATCTCATGGGTGCGTTACATCTTAGTGTCTGGACATTAACCTGAATGATTTCTTTCAGATGAGCCATCGTTGTATGTTGAATGAATTGCAGAGGTTTCCTGTCCTAAGAAAGCGCATGGACGAGGTCATAGGAAACTGTTTACAAGAAAGCCTTGAGCCATCAGAGACAATGATAAGACACATTATTGAAATGGAGGTATACTTGTGCACAGATAATCAAATTTTCCATGTAGCTTCTCATGTTTAATAATGCTCCAATATCAAATAGATCTATAAGTGATAGGATCAATGTGGATTCACTTTTCCTTTGAGTTTCGTAGTTAGATGAGTCCACTTCCAATCATTTTGGTGATTCTATGATTCCTGATATTCTTTTGATGATTTCTGGAAACCATAACCTTCACACCCACCATTCAATCTTAAGCAGTCTTCTTTGTGCTCACATTTTTGCCCTCGCATTTAGGTTTGTGTTTCAAATATGCAACGGATCTATCAGTGTCCCCCATTCATTTCTTGCCTCACATCGTCTCACATTATGCTGTTCTTTCACAATAATGTATGTATTTTAGGCTACTTTTTCCAACAAGTAAATCTTTATTAATATGTTGACTAAAGTGAAACCATTTACATAATGAGAGCAGATTCAACATCAACGTTCTTATCCATAGATACACAATTTGCATACAGTCTCACACACACGTTTCTCAAAATCGAGATCCTGTACTCAATCCAAAAAGATTCGAGAACAGAGTGACATTCAAAGTTAAGGAATAGTTGTCATAAATTATTTCCTGCCTGCTTGTTTTTGAGATTTCTCTTCATAATAAACGAAACTCTCTAGTTTCTGGAGTTCTTTAAGATATCTAGTGCTTGTTTGGGATAGCTTAATTGCTAAAAAGTTGAGGTCAAAGTCAAGAATAATTATTTTTTACCACACATTTCACGGGACTTACAATTTTCATCAACTTTTCAACTATACATTTTATCATTTTTTTATCAAAATATGTTAAAACTTTTATCAAAAGCTTTGTCAAACGTAAGTTCTAGGTAGCTTTCTTGGCTATCATATTTTGGAACTTCGTTAATGCCATTGCAGTGTTATTTTTTTTTCTTTTTCTCTTTTTCGTTTAGGATACAATATTTTTGCATCACTGTCCACAAATTTCGACTATATTGACATTATACATGACAAAGGATCAGGGCCTTTTATTCCTTCATAATTTTTAACCTTTTATTGGTGTGGAGCCTGAATTTGATAGTTTTTAGACTGCTAATACATGTATGATTGAGAAACAATGCGTTGAATGGGCTTCCAGAGTCTGTTATATTCGTTTCTGTAGAGCTTTTGTATCGTAAAGGCCTAATCTGGATCATATTAGCTGAAATTTATCATGTGCAGCTAGCAACATATAAATAAATTTGTTGTTAATGTTTATAGAAGTCAGAGTCAAATAGAAAATATGACTTGCTTTATGTATGAATTTGGAACAGTAATTAAAGTTTATCCTTTCTGAATTTTCATTGTTATTGTCTAACATGATATGCACAAAAGGGGGAATTGAATCTTTTACAATTTCGAGAAACAAAAACTAAGAAAGTAGATTTAAATTTGTTCATCAAATTTTTTGGCTCATTGTGTGAGTCAATGACCTTCGTTTATCTTTTGTACAATTTTTTTAAGCTTGACCTATAATTTGGCTCATTATTTTACCATTGTTTTTCAGTATTGTTGGTTTATGTCATTGTTCCCTTGAATCTAATTCTTTTACCATTGTCTTGCTTGAATCTAATTGTTTTGGTTTCAGATGGATTACATAAATACTTCCCACCCAAATTTCATTGGTGGTAGTAAAGCTGTAGAGGTGGCACAACAGATGACCTCCAGGGTTGCTGCCCCAATTGCTAGGCAGAAGGTAAATATATGCTTTGTTGTAGTGATTGATTTGCATCTCTGTGTTCCCATTATAAACGTCTGATTTAGAATAGGAGGTTATAGAAATGTTCTTATCTAGCTTATCTCCTAGGCTATCTAGGAATTAATATGTTCTTTTACCTTTTCCTTCTATAGATTGGATTATACTTGTATAAATAACCCTTGAATTGGACGAATAATATGAGAAGACTCGGCCTATATTTATTTTATCCTTTCCCTACTTTTTTTATTTACATTTATCAACCAGGATGCAGGAGATTCAGAGAAATCACTGAACTCCGAAAGAACTGCAAAATCTCGTGCTACTCTTGCAAGGCCTGTGAATGGAAATCTTCCTGCGCAGGTAGGCTATTCACTAACAACACACATCTTGTTGAGTTGTTATGTTGTTCAATTTCCAAGAACATGACTTTGTGACATTATTAGAAAGAATAATTGTTTTGTTGTTTTGTTGTCATGCTTTGCATGAAAAACAGGGTGTTCGACCTGTGACAGATGTTGAGAAAACTGCCCCATCTGGTATTCTTTTTTTTTAGTGGAGAAGAAATGTAGTATTCTTAAATCTTTATGTAATACTTGGAATATGGATTCTACCAAATGCTTTGCTTTTCATGATAGAAGTGAGACCTTCTTCAGCTAATTTGTTATTAATGTGATTATTAACATGATTACATAAAATGAAGTCAATAGTCAGTAAATATTACTGGTTCTTCTGCAAATGCTTTACCTGGCATGGCCTTTTCTCCCACTTGTATTTGTGGACAAGTAGCTTATCGTGTTATTCTCAGAATAACTAGTAGGTAACTATTATGAAGTCTAATATTGGCATAATATATGATTTAATCAGGAAATGGTGCTCCTGCAACTTGGAGAATATCATCAATTTTTGGAGGGTCTGGTAATCAAACATCTGGTAAAGAAAATTCAAATATCGAGCCAGTTAGTGAACCTGTTCAGAGTATGGAGCACTCTGTTTCATCGATTCACTTGAGCGAGGTATCGACATGGGTTACTCTCCATTATCTTTGATTACTTATGTTCCAAACTTGAAATCTGCCTTGCACATTGTCCTAAGCAGTTTTTGTGTTATTCTTGTTGAAGCCCCCAAGCTTCCTGAGGCCCTCAGAGACCAATGATCACGAGGCCATTGAGATTGCCATTACGAAGTTATTAGTAACGTCATATTATGACATTGTTCGGAAGAACATTGAGGATTCTGTACCTAAAGCAATTATGCATTTTCTGGTAATTGGCTATCAGTTCCATAAATTATGTCATTATGTTTTTCTGTTGCTTCAATAGTAAATGCTGTGAATTTTACTCTCAGGTTGCAAACTTTTCAATAGTTTATTATCTGAGTCATAGTTATGAAGAAGTTGTGCATTCGTCAGATTATCATGTTGAGTTTTTTAACATGTTTTTTATTGGTACTTGTTAGTAGATTGTATACTTTTCATTACTTATCCACATCTTGATCTCAACGACCTTTATATAGCGTTGGCAGCCTTAAATTTGGGAAACAACCTCCTATACAACACGTTGAAGTTTGTGTAACTTTCATTCCAGCCTGTATCCCCTTCATTTCTTTTGTGGGGTATTTCTGCATGTGATATTGTCATTAATATTTCACGAACTTGCTATGATTTTTTCTAGTACAAAAAAATTCAACATATGCTTACAGTTCTATATCCACGATTGATCAACTTCCCAGGTAAACCACATGAAACGAGAGCTCCACAATGTTTTCATCAAAAAGCTTTACAGGTATGTTCCGTTTAAGTATTTTATTATTTTGATGGGAGAACTAGCCAAATCCTTTACTCATGAAATTGAAACTCCCATTTTCCCAAAAATTGAAAGAGATAGGAAGAAATAAATTCAAGTGAAAAATATGTGGCAAGAATAAACGAAGAAAACAGTTTGTTGGCCTAGGTGAAAGATTTTTCTCTTTATTTTCCTTTTAATCTATTGTGGAAACCAAACAGAAGCAGAACCCATTCATTCCGGATAGAATGAAATATTATGAGTTGAGACTGTTTTGTGAACATGTAATTTCTTAAATATATTGACCATTTCTTTATTTCTTAATCGCCTGAAAGGGACAAAAGAACCCTTTTTTCCCAATCCAAAGTAGTGTTAGAAAAGAAACACTTGGTTACCTTTTAAGAGTTGGGTTATGGTTGTAACTTTTGCCAGGAAAAGTAGCTTTGCTGGATGGGGTTTCGGCATTTGGTTCAAATACGGTGTTTATCTTCCATAACTGTTGTTAACTTCTGGAAGGAGATTAGTTATTTGGCTTGGGTTGAACAAGGGAACAGCTAGCTGGTTGTTTGCTAGAAATCTCTTGTTTACATAAATAGTGATGCTTGTATGTTATTGTTATGTTTGAGCAGAGAAAACCTTTTCGAAGAGATGTTACAGGAGCCTGACAATGTATCCTTGAAGAGAAAGCGTACCCGAGAGAGACTCCGAGTTTTGCAGCAAGCTTTCCTGGTGAGTGAGTGATTCCTAATCTTTAATGGAAGAGAAATGTTCTGGCTCTGCCATTTGTTCCTATATATATGGAGTGAGCATACAAATGGCAGATATTTACATTCACATTATTATCTAGGTTCTTTCTGGAAGTTGGACGTGATTATTTTCTGTGGGAATCAACATGGTTGGTCATAGGTTTTTCTTCTTTTCGGTTGATTTCCCGCTGAGAATTTACCTCAAGTGCATCTTTAATTATTTCAGTGTTGACTCCATTTAGTTGACCGAAGACATGCAATACCATATGTTTATCTTGTCTTGAACATACGATCTGTTTAATCTTAAATCATTCTGTAAAATTCTTTAAGCAGCTGCTTCATATCTTGAAAGTTGTAGTGGTTTCAGTGAACTGACTTTTCTAGTATGTAGACACTGGATGAATTACCGCTTGACGCTGAGACAACTGAGAGGGGCTACAGCTTAAATACTGACCCAACTGGCCTGCCAAAGATCAACGGTCTTCTATCATCGTCGTCTTATTCTTCAACCAGTGGTTCAAGCGAATCATATAGTGCTCCTCCCAAAAATCCCAGGTCCCGCAAGTCTTCACATTCTGGGGAGCTGCACTCACCATCCTATTCTAATCCAGATTCTAGTGGTGGTGAACGCAACAGTTCTGGGTCTTTATCCTACTGTTGATATTTACTGATTGGAAGAATGCATTGGACCAAGTTTGTCAAGAACACGCGGATTTGACGACTCTCTAATCTCTATAATGTTTTCTTTCCAGACGTGGCTCCTACTTTTGGATCAGGTGCGATAAGAGAGTTGGTATTTTAGTGACATGAGCTTTGTATTTTGCATAACCACACGCATGCATATTTATATCAATAAATCTACTTGTATTGATTTTAGAAGCTCCAGTAAATAGGAGCCTTTGCTTTATCTTTCTCGGGTGTTTTGGATGTTTGAGAAACTGTGTAATTTTATCCAAGTATATTTTTCACAGCTGGAGCATTTATAATCAGCAAAATTCAATAACTGTTCTAAAATTTTATTTCATTCTAGGAGCATTTTTCAGTTTTGCTAATCGATGCTATATTCTTATTTAGATGTATTTATAGTGGATTGAAAATTGAATTGGAATAACTGTGTGTAGAACTACAATTTTGATTGACTTGATGGTCGAGTCCTTTGAACCTAAGGACGAACATGGATACCACACAATACAATACATGTTTTTTTTTTTTTGTCAAAATGTAGTACGAGGATATGTAGGGAATACATCGATAAAATTCTTCAAATTTTACGGTTTTAAAATATGCTTCTATTTTAGACTTTTTCTTTATATTGCAATAAAATCATACGTTTCTTTAGTTTTAGTCGGCTAATTTTTTAGATTAGAGGAGTGTATTGGTTGTACTAAACTTTCATTTCCCTCATTCTCACAATCAATGTATGCCTAAATTTGTTCGAAGAACATTTTTTTTTTATTATATTTTTTTCTTAGCAGATAACATTGACCCACTCGAGACATCTTTGTAATAAATCGGCATGTATAGTCTTTTGTCTTCTTCAAGTTGTCGTAGTCCTTATCCCAATATCATTATGGCATTATCCCATAGGGAATTTGCTCTTTTTTTGACACAAATAATCCCTCGACTCAACTCTTCCTCCTATGTCATATTAGCTGGTTGGAGATTTTAACATTGAAAATCATTGGGGATCCAATTGCAAGTTGTCGAATTACAATAACTCAATACCTTTTTTAAAATGCAAAATGAAAAAAACTAATTGTTCAATATGTAAGTTTTTTAAATGAAATTAAAGAGATGGTTGATTTTAAACTTTTCCTAGTCTAGACAATAGCGTTCATAGAAAACTAAAAATTGAGATTAGAATAAATGAACATGCTTATTGAAGAGGTATTTTGTACTTAATTTTTTTAAATCGAGTTGTTTAACCTTGCTCTTAACTTCTATTTTAGTAAGCCGCACATCAAAATTTTAAGTGTCATGTGTTAGACAAAGTCCATATTGATGCTCGACTATCTCAAGGTATCAAATTGAATATGAGCGACCAAAATAAAATTTCGGTGAAAAGGTAGGGGCTCGTAGTGTAATTACCTTTTCTTTTTAAGCCGTTTTACAGTTTCCTCTCATCTCACTGTGTAAAAGGGAAAATCATATCACCTCCAAAGAAAGAAAATCAAACAGATCCAACAGTAATCATGAATGTAGAAGAAGAGGTGGAGCGACTCAAAGAAGAAATCAAACGACTCGGAAAACCCCAAGATGATGGCTCTTACAAGGTATAATTCTGCAAATTGTCCTTAACCCATCGCATTCAGCATATGATTGCATAGATTATGTTATATTGTCAATGCTTTAGAAAAATAATTCAGGTAAGATTTGATTCGATCTAGGCCCGTGTTAATTTGATCCAGTTGATGACATTAGTTCCAATTTATTTTTATTTCTGGGTATTTTGTTTTTTCTTGTGGGGATTTCCAATTTTGTATTGTACTATCGATGTAAACAAAGGTGAGAGGAAGAAGAAAAGCTAGAATGCACTTCGTTAGTTATTCATTTCAACTAGAGGAAGTTCTCAATATTGTATGATATATATGTATTTTTTTTCTTTCAAAATCTTGAATTGATCTTGGTCACAAACCAGCACTTCACGTAATTCGTAAGATAGAGGATGCAATTAGCAATTTAGCATTCTTACGGTTGAATTGAAATACTAGTGGTATTGAGGGGAATATAAGCAAAAATCTTGGCCCTTTGTCGAATATTGTGTATCAAACATGTCCTTTGGATATCTCTCGTTTGTATCCACCTTAGATTATCAATAATTGCGTATACGGTTACCTGCTTTTGTTATTGATGATTTTGTATGAGGGAGTTAATGATGTGAAGAGTAATATAAATACATGGAGGAATAGTGCTTTTTGTTGTAAAGATCCATATGCAGTAATGGCGATTTCTCGTTCAGATAATTATAAATGAAAAGGAAATTTTGAAAATGTTGGTTGATTTGAATTGGGGAGAATTACATCTAGAGAAGTCGTTACTGTGTTGATGTCTCTTGGAAGCATAGTTTGCTTGAACTAAGGGAACTGCATTCCTGCCTAAGTTGTATATTTTCTGTTTTAAAATTTATTTACACAAATATCTATTATATGACGAGTATTTGAGCTAGTAGAAGTATTTCTTGGAGAATTGAATGTCTTAAATTAGCCACGTCAAAATCATGGATCACAACAAAGGCATACACTGAATGAACTGATATTGAGTGATCAAATGTTGGTTTCATAGTGTGGAGAATTGTAATAAATTATTGTTGCTTAGGATGGAGAGTCGAATGTGCAGAGAGAGAAATACGTTATTGGCTCGTTTGGTAAGGTGTATTATAGATTAGAGGACAGTAGTAAAGAAGACGGAAAAGCTAAAATATTATCTATTGTACTTAATATTCGTCTATTACTTTTTACCAAACATGCACTACATGAATGATTTGGTCACGTCCAGTATTAAGTTGTATTGTTCAGCAGTGTCGTTTCTTGATAACCTATTTTGGCATTACAAGATATAGGACAGCACCAGGGCAGAGAAAATGCATCATGCAATATAATGTGAAGTACAATTTCATAAGTGATGGCTTCCAACTTGTTTTACATGTAAATAGCTGTAACCGTCTTCTTTCATTTTTAACTGAACCTTATTGCTTTAAAAACAAAATGTAATTTTAGATCTGAGAGGGATAATTACTTGAAATTTGGCCTATTACGCTGGAGACGGATGAGGAATAAATTCATATAATGAATGTTTGATCCTGATCATTGAGTAATGTTCTACGAGAAGTATTATTTCACCTTGGTTCTTACAATGTTTATAACTGATAATCTTGTGACTCGTTTGTCAGCAGCAATAGAATGCTACAACCTGATGACTCGATTATTTACAACTGTGCACAATTTTATTAGTCTTTGCTATATGAAATCTTCCATCTTGCATGAAGATGTACAAATTCTTTTATTTTTCTTGATTAGAGAAATTCAAGCGTATAGAGTTGATGTCACCTCTACACTGTTTTTGATTTGAAGGTTACATTCGGCGTGCTGTTTAACGATGACAGATGTGCAAACATCTTTGAAGCACTGGTTGGAACATTGAGGGCAGCAAAGAGGCGTAAAGTCTTGACATATGAAGGGGAACTCCTGTTACAAGGAGTTCATGACAACGTCGAAATTATGCTCAAACCCACACCAGAAGCAGCATCAAGTGATGCAGTTGCAAAGAGTTGATAATTTCCCACAGTTGGGTTTGGAAAGACATTGTTTTACACCTTTGAGGTATTATGAAAAACACGATTGACCTGGTTTCATCTTAGCACCGTTGCCATGTAATTTGCTGTACCACGCATGTTCAAATTGTCTGGTTTTGGGAAGATCTGTTGCATTGTCTCAACTCTCAAATGTGTGTTTTTAACCTTTTTTTGTGGACCTGGCCTATTATTAAATGTTCAAGTTTGATTTTCCCTCTTTTTTTCTTAAAACAGAATACATGAACCCACTACTACACAAATCATCACAGTACAACTAGAGCAGATATTTATGAAATTAATAAGAGATTCTTCCCATAGTAATACGTGACCGTCCAGAGATCCTATGTCTTGCTAAATGGAAAAAAACTCGTTTAGTAAAGTGTACTGTAAATACTCAACAACTTATCTAATTATACATGCCAAAATGCCCTTAAAGGCCACCTCATAATCATCACAACATTTCTTCACTATTTTTAGTTGCAAAGTGTGTGTGAACAACAATGTATAAAGAAATATGGACGTACTACAGCAAAAGATATATACATGGGGGGGCGAAATGAAAATCCCTCTTAAAATAGAGGAGGTCAGCTTCAATATTTGCTGCTAAACCAGCATACATGGAAAGCCATTGAGCATTACATCTTAAACTTTTGGTGTTTATTTCATCGAATACAAATCATACTCACTATAGTGTGAAATAGAGTTACAAAAGCCGCAATTTTTCAGCTCCTCGACTGCTCTTCACCCAGAAGGATTTCACCGTAACAAGTACCACCTAAACTGCAAAAGTAATCAGAGACCATCAATATGGCTATATGAGCATAATGCCCGTACAAAAATAAAATAAAATAAATAATAAGATCAACACTTCCGAATAAGCCGTTTGTGCTTATTACTCAAGCACATACAAACACCAAAATACAGGGTATTCATTGATTCAGGCTGAATACGAAAACACCAAATGTTTACAGGTGAAACATAATTTAGTTGAGAGATTTCTTTTTCAATTTGCATCATATGATGGTTTGTGATGGCGAGCAAAATTCCATTTATATGATGCTTATACCTAAAAACCAGCAAATATAAATTCAAAAAATACGATAGCAATAGGGTTCCACAACAGTCTTAATCTAATACTTGGACTAGAATAAGATATACCAAGAAGCCAATCTGAACCTCACTATGTTTAAGTCAGCTACGGAGAAAAGCCAAAACTACAACATATTATTCACAACACTACAGCACTTTGGTAAACCTATCATTTCCATACTTTGGATGAGAAAGACAGAGCAAAGGGTAAACCTAGCAATTCCATTTCAACCAAGTTGAAGTTCCTCTTAAAGTGGTTCAATTTGGCATGAAACGTGAATACATGATGATTGGCCAGTACGAGTAAAATATAGATATTGAAAGCAATGCTTTATTTGATTTTCAGAAACTTCAACACATCATTTGCCTACCCAATTGGGTGGCCAAAACTCCAGGGCAATGATATCATACTTGTATACATGGCCATGAAATGAAGTAACAAGTAACATTTCCAGATACTTCAAAACATCCACCATGGAAGACAATGGAATGAATCATTTCACTAGTAAAAGAGAACTCACCTAACCAGAAGTGGGTAAAGAATAACAATCTTGAACTTATGGCAGAAGGAACTCAATTCTGCAATCTTAACCGATTGAAGAACACCAAAAAATGATATTCAGGGGCCCAATAAACAAAGCCAACAACTGGTCCACCTTTGATGTACTGCACATGTTTGAAGATAAAGTTAGAAAATCTGAAACAAGCTATTTAGAATACTCTTAAGAAATCAAAACCATGCAAAAATAACTGTCAAATAGCTTAGAGAAATATAAACCTTCCCATCCAGGATAACAAGTTCGCCATCAACCCATCGAGGATTCTGAAATCCAGGTTCAGCCAGCCTCCCCTGTCCCCTATATCGAGCAACCTGCATTGCAAATATAACTTAGAAAGTAAGGCTGATAAGGAAACTGAATGAAATAGATGTTAACATGAGTTGAACTGAATGATTAAGCGACATACCACCCCAAATTCTTCTGGAATAATCCCTTTATGTGGAAGCTGATATCTCTTGCCAACTTTTGCACGGAATGCTATCTGTAACAATGATAATTTTTAAATAAAACATTAATACAAAAAAATAAATAAATGTGAAAGTAGACATACTCTCAAGATGGAACATTATTCACATCCCCAAACCCAACCAAAAAACGCAAAAGTAATTGAAGAAAAGGAAATATCTAATGGTACAAACCTAGTTTAGCCCTTATACATACATAGCAAGACGATTTGAAAACATGGACCTCTATTAAAGTTGATGGCTTGATGCAGCACTAAAGAAGTATGAGAATAAGAGAGAATAGTAGAAAAATAAGGAAAATGAAAGAAACCTTTCTTTTCTTTGTTCTTTTTTGGGGCTAGATTCTTGAGAAAAGTAAAAATCAATTCACCAATTCATCTAAAAGATTAAATGTCCAATCCATATAACCAAACATCCTACTTTAAACAAAGTCCCTATTGAATTAGCTGTAAAGACGTAACATAAAAAAAGATAGATGATACTGGCCTGTGCATCTTGATTAAATACTTGGAACATTTCAAGAAAAAATAAACATTACTATACTATATATGTTTTAGTAAATCAATAAGTCAACTTCTTCGATCCACCTCATTCACAGCGGGGATTAAAAAAAAAAAAAACCCTACCCCTGCAGTGGCAAATAATAGCACTTGGATGTCTTATTTATGGATGAGAACCAGTGACAGGTGAATAGAGTATCCAAGGTTACACAAGCATTCTCTCTGAGCCTCTATTTAACAGCCATTATTTTCAAACTCTTTTTTCTACATACTCATTTTCAACCACACATTCACACAATAAAATATGTCGCACATAAACCCATATATTTTCCCTACTTTTTAATCACACACTCTCCTAAAAATCACTATTCAAAACTCTTTTTTCCTCCAATAATGGATGTTAAACAGGGGCTGAATGTATGGTGAAATTAATATTAAACAAGGATTATCACGTCATCATGTAGCTAAAAATGTTTACAGTGTAGTCAAGCTTCTCTCCAACAGGCCCTAGTTAAGACAGTCATTAACTGGAAGCAAGACTGATAACTAAAATAATCCACTCCATGAGTACCAACTGAAATTGAAAATGCCCCATCCATCAATTGAATACGTCCAATTTACATCTTCTAGTGAGCATGAAAGGCAAAAATATTTACTTTGAAAAGAGTAGTCATAGATAATATTTTAGATGCTTTTTCGGATTCCTGCCTTGGTAATTTGAAACTTTATCTACCAGCAAAGCAATAATTTAGCCAATTGGCCACTTAATAGTTGTAGCTTGTAGCAAGAAATCACTGAGTACCATTTATGCAGTTTTTCTGCTAATAAAATCCAAAAGAAACGATGTGCAGACTTCTGTGTTCTGACTCCACGACTTCCAAGATTATATACTTGGCTAACATTTTTATGCTCCAAGCCCATTCAGGATAATCAATTCTTCAGCTTATCCTAACTTCTGTTTATCAAGCTCTACAGATAAATAACTTCAGCATATGTAAATGATTTGAATCATAAATCACCTGGCCAGCAGGTACATAAGGATCTCCAGTTAATTTCACAGCTTCAACGTACTCATAGAACTCAACTTTTGATGGCTTCTTTGAGCTACCATCATCCTTCCATTGACCAAATCTGCGTCTAAGATGAATAACTTCTGAAGTGTAAAGCCCATGTGCACCAATATAGAGTCCTAGTAAAATAAAGCATTCTAAATAAATAGCTAGTAAGTAGCAAAATAAACAATATAATGAAAAACAGAGCAAGCAAGTGCAGAACAACACCACATAATCAAGAGTAGAACGACAAGAGTGAGAAGACAGAGAAATGAAGATACAATCACCATTCAGTGGGTCTGGAGATGCTGAAATGTCAATGCGGTTAAATGTGGTTGACCCAGAAAGTGGCTGACGATTTCGAGACTGACTGATAGTGAGATTTATTAATTCACCAACATCTTTAAGCACCTGCAGAATTGAGGCATACAACTATGACGTGAAAGCCTGGACAATATGATTACAGTAAATTGAATTCAATTCTACAAACCATCAACCTAACCTTCATGGGTATCTTTCCCTTGCTGATGGACTTGACAAGATCAAGCATAACAAGGTCCATACTACGTTGGCCTTGAAGCTTAGCATTTTTATTCAATGGAGACTGCCCATCACCGCTAGAAATATGTTTATCATCATCTTCCTCAACGGTAAAAGTAAATGACAACAGACCTTTTTTCCGTAGCCTGGCAGGTACCCGAACTAAGTCTTTATGGTGTGCACCACTGGAAAATTTCTGCATGAGACCCTCACCCACAACCACCTTAACTGAAATTTGACTTTGCTCTTCACCATCGCTAATTCCATTACCAGCGTCACTGTCAATATCATTTTGCTCATCATCAGTTTCACCTTTGATTTCATCTTCAGCGTCTACATTTTCTAAATCAAAGTCCTTTTCTTCCTCTTCTTCATCTATTATCTGTTCAATTGCCTTTGATATTAGATCCCTGTCCACCTTTATTGGTGTTGTTACTTGCACGACCTTGACTTTCACACCAGGAATCATGTCCCGCAAGACATTCTCAAAACCAGAATCATCATCACTTTCATCACCATCTTCTGTGTTTTTAGTGTTTTGATCTAACAGCCCATTTTTGTTTTCAGTTGCATCCTGAGAGTCCACGTTACTGGTAACTCCTGATGACATGAAAGATGGAATTGAAAGATTCTGCTGAGCTCCTCTCCGTTTTAAGTAAACAGCCTGAAAATACATTAATTTTTCAGATGTTTCATTCAAGAAATCAACCATTATACATAACGAAGTCTGCAGGTAATGGGGTCATGCATGCTTCTTGATATATCAGAACAAGTATTTTGACGCTCATAAGTCCATGTAATGCCAGATGGGAAAATGGTATAGACCATAACAAAAACATCATTTTAAAACAGTGTACTTATTTCCTACTAGGCAGTAGGCACAGTAGCACAGAGAATTTTCTGCATGAATATTAAGTGCTTGTGTGTGAGTTTTTTGCGAGGTGGTTGAAAATGAGTGTGGGGAAAAAGTGATTTTCATTTAATCAATTTCAAACACAGGTGTCGTTGACCAGGAAAGCATACAAGTCTATTGTGCACTACTTTGTCTACAAATGCACATTATCAAACAATTATTCCTCCTGAACATGCATATCCTCGTATATCCATTTTGATTAATACTACTTAACAAGGTTTTTATCTTATTTATTTCTAACTGACACTGAAACATATACTCAAAGATATAGAGTCCTTATGAGCTCAAGTAATGAAGGTAAACTGTGCTCTGCAAGGTTTAGGTCAGTGGGTAGGGTGTTACTTTTCTTTCTCTCTCTTTTCCCATTTTTTTGTGATTTGGTTGGGCAGTGGGGTTCACCATGCTATTGCACACTCATTGAATCCAACTGACAATTTTTAAAATGGAAAATCCTATTACAAGCAGAGAATGTCTTCCCTTCTATTCATGAATTGGTTTTTGATCCAATAAAGTAAGGAATTAAGCCAGTAGTAGACTTCAGAGAGTAAAGAATAGCACCTGCTGCTTATACTCGCCTTTATTATTTCTTGTAAGAAATATCTCAAACAGGGGGGCACCATCTGATGCTGTGGCAAGCTGCCTGCCAATAAAGCAAGACATTAAGCTACTAATGAATCTTAAGAGTTACTGAAAGAATTGAAACTTAAGTAGACGGAAAGGCATCCAACTGAAATGATTGAAAACTCCTGGTTGGCATTTTATTTCGAACAATCCACGGTTGTCAAAATTCATACAAGTATGACTCGCAATATATATAGATTCAATCACTATATTGCCTAACTCAAGTACAATGCATGATTCTTCTTGATATGAATTCAACTGCTCAAGATACATAGATGTAAGGATGGCAATAATGATCTATGTATAAAGTCTCCTAACACAAATGATAAAAAATCTGATATACGAAAAAATGGAATCCGTTGTTATATCAACCTTCTGATCAAAATAACAAGCCTACAGTCTCCTGATGCCCTAACAGAGCCCATTGGGAAAATAATGTTAAGTCAAAAATAGCAGCCAAAAAATTATCAAGTTCCCAAATTCCAGCGTGCAAAGGCAAATAAGGAAAAGAGGATTGCAATGTGAAAGGCTAATATTACCACCAAACAAAGCCACACAAGTTATAGGAAAAAGGGATATCTACAAACTAGTTACTAGTATGATCTCCTTTGGTTAACAATTACCAATGCGACACCAATGATCTAATGTCAAATTATAGCAATTCATTTATGTAGAAATTTTGTTACATTAGAGAATCTTTCCAAATTGATCACAATGGTAACATACTGATTCCTCCAAAGAAACTCAAACCTAAAACTTTCAACAGTACGAGTTACTTTACCTAGGACTATAACTTCTGGCTACATATCGCCCGTGCTCTGCACTTATATGAATAATACGACCATAAGGTTCATTACTGTCTTCTGAAATTCCAGCCCACCATCCAACCTGAAATACCAAGTTCAGATAAAATCATAAAATTTCAGACAGATATATAATATGCTACAATATAACTATAGAATGCAACAGATTTTGAAGCATGTCTGCCAGCCACCCCTTGAGTTTATCCTTCAGTGTCATCTCTAATTTTCTTGGTTGCGTTTTTTGTATAAGCACTGGGAGACAACACTTGAAACTTGGAGTGCAAATCTAGGAAATACTTCATATAGGGAAATGTGCTTATAAAAGAATTGTAATTCACTTATCAATAAAATCACATCACAGTCCAAAATGCTAATTCAAGATCCAAAAAACGTTTTCAGAGAGGAACTCAAATCAAAGAGCATAATGAATATTACCATGCGTCCTATAATAAGATGGTTTATATTTGGCAATTAATATTATGTGTGTGACAAGAAGCATCTACATAAGATAAACAAAAATTCAAGTACTAGTCACTTATTAGTATTCACAATGATATGTGAACGTCTTGGTGAGTACATCAGCATTGTTCTAAAAAAGTATTGACTGACTCACCAATCCAGTACCAGCATAATCACGTACAAGAGCTGCATCGCCGTAACGTTCTTCTTGAACAGCTTTCTGCACTTCAGTTCCAAAATGGTAAGCATATTAACGGATACAAAAAGAACGTAAACAGACAAAAACAAAATAACAAGATAGATACTTGAACATTATTATAAACAACCACGGATAAGTCCCACCTTCAGATGGGACATTACTCTGCCAACAGTGTCATTTGTTGCTGCAGCTGCAATTGCCACCTTAAGCCTAGCAGCATCTCCATAATCCTCTCTATCAATAGCACGAGCCAACTGTGACTGTTAAGACAAACCATGTTACTGTTGTAATCAGTAAAAGGATAAAAACTAGCGTTTGGTAAACGACATTTGATTTGATAAAAGGGAACAGCTTCACTCAGCTCCAATTATTTGTTTACTCATGAAGCACTACAGTAAACATCAGCACGAGGCTTAAAACTCTAAAAAAAAAAATCTCTGGTGTAATTTCGGATTTTATCTATACGGCCCAAAGGGACTTCTAATAAAATAGAAGTGTCTTATTGTACAATGCAAAACCTCTGGCTCTCAAAAAAAAAAAAAAGAGTTTGGTTTAAAATTCAAGTAGACAGATATATTTTTGCTTGCGCTAAATGCTTGGTGCGAACCAAGGTACCCATTGCGCAAGCGCCTACCACTCAATGTAGAGCCAAGCTCCTACTGATTTTGAGAAGCAAATATGAAATAGAAAAAATAAATAAAACAACAACAGATAAATATGTGCTTTAATACCAACCCTTGCTAGGGTGTTCCATTTAGAAAAAATTATATGCTACCGAATCAAATAAGATTTCACAATACATCCTTAGTACTAAACCAGTATCATAATCATCCGTTCTCTCCTAAATGTATTCCCCTTAGTCCATAACATAATACTTAGATTAGGTAAAGGTGTGGACCTATGTATAAAACATGTGGGATTTCAAATTTTCAGACCCCGAGATTCGTTTAAAAAGTATCTTCACTTTGGATGCAGGAACAGGGACATGCTATTACAAAATTATTGACCTAATATTAAGATGCTTGAGAACATAAACTTAACAACAGAAACAAAGCTAAAGTACTTTCAAGAAAGAATGTGTATTATAGTTCAAAATGACGTGAAAAAAGAATCTGATTGGTAATTTAATACTTGAAGACCTCATAAGGTGTTCACATGGTTACGTTAAAATTGTTGCGTAGCGTCCGACGTGGATATAACAAGATAACAGAGCTTTTAGAGTATGCAGTTCTTCCACTTGAATTCTTGATTTGCATCAGCACGAAGTTTTAGGCAAGAGTTGAAAACTGGGGGCACTTGTTCTAACTTTTCGTTTCATTGGTAAAACTAAAGCTCGAGATCCTTTTGGGAGCACATTTTGAGTCGATCCCTTTTCCTTTTAGTTTTAAAAATGAATAAAAATGATAGTTCTCAAAGTGTATTTCCTTGCCATACAAGTTTCATCTGAAAATCCACTTGCCCATGAAAGCCAATCTAATCATTCAACTTCATTCAGAGGGAGTATCTATGTCTGTAAGAAGCCATTATTTGCGAATATACAAAAATAAGAAGAAATTAAATTTTGGACGAATGGAGATTTAACAAAAAAAAAAAAATATTGGTATTCATTTCCATAATTACTATTTTTTTAAAAGATCAACAAAGTTCCCAGAGAGATGATAAAGCATAGTCAAAAAAATTTATTGGGATAAATGAATTTCATATTTTCACAAGACCTTACCCATCTCTATAGTTCCTTGGAATAGATTATGATTGTGAGGTGAAAACATTCTGAGTCATGACTAATAATGTATTTATCTCATTGTCGCAAGTGAAATTATGCTCTCATTTAAATTTGAAACAACTCTTCCTAGAAGAATCATTTTTTATTTATTTATTTATTTTTTTTTGGCCTTTCTTCATGAAAAAGATACATAACACCTCCTCCTCATGAGAGTTCAATTGAACACAGCCAGTAGCTAACAAAACAAAACAAAATTTATAGTGAGCATAGTGACACCTAAACCCTGAATAACGAGGTTGAGCCATTTCAGGCAGGATCATAGGGCCCATCGACCAACCTGATGTGAACAACACGATGTAACTCTTCACTTCAAGAGTTCGCTCTATTACGCAGTTTATATTATCCATACTTGTGAAAAAAATATATTAAATTATCAACCACCTGGTGTGAGCAACAGGATGTAATTCTTGCTTCAAGATTTCTCTCTGTAACTCAGTGTATATTATCCATACTTACGATAACAAATAAATTATTTCTATGATCGCTTACAAGCATTCTACTTCCAGAGCAATGAACAACAATATTTCCTTCACCAATCCTATGAACTGGGGGTCTATGGTTGACTAATATTGCATGCTTCCATAATTTTCTTCATATTGATACTTCCATTTACATTTTTATTCCCATGAGATAGCCCCCTAATAATAACAATTAATTTCCAACACTCATGCATGGTATCCCAATATCTAGAAAAAAATCTTCTTTTTTTCATTGGATTAGCCTCAAGAGAGTAAATTCCATGATGAAACCATCTAAATATCATCAAGTCCAGTATTTCTCTAGCATATTTGCCTTTAAGTTAATCAAAACTGAGAGAAAATGATACCTTCAAAACCGAGACAATGCGCTCTTGCTCATCAACCTCTGCAAAATGCTTCCTCCACCGCTCCCAATCCCACTCTTCATTTTCCTCCTCAACACCATTCTTCACTTCAGCCACCCCAAAACTTTCCCATCTCCGACCCCATGAATTCAAATACTCATCAAACTTCTCAATCGCACTCCTAAAAGTCTCCTGAATATCGAGGTCCCACCACCAATCCGACTCAGATTTCTTCTCCGAACCTGACTCCGAATTCCCATTGTTATTCTCGTGAGAGCGGCAACAACGACTCAAATCCGAAACCCTATTCAGAGTAGGCGAGTTGAGAGTCACTGGCGACCATCTTTTATTCAATTTATACGTGGAGAATTTGGAGTTGGTGAAATTATGCCAGTGAGGGTTAGGATCCGTACGCCCCGATGGAAACGTTCGAGGGCATATCGACGCCATTATTCGATGAACCCACCACTGAAAGAAATATAGATACAAAAAATATCTACCAATAGGTATATGCGGAGAGAGCGTGCAGGTAAGAAAGTGGTGGTTATGGAGGAAAAATGGTGGCTATGAAATGAAAGTCGGATAAGGATTGATTATTTTGAGGTACATTGACGATGTTGAAGGGATAAATCCCACCCTTAAATATCAAAATAAAAACCAGTGCATAAAAGTTTGGACATTCTAAGCCATATGATATTTAGGTCGGATTAAAATCAAATTTTAATTTTAGCCCGTGTTTGGTATACATTAAAATTTTCATTCTCATTCTTCCACTTATTTTCAACCACATATTATTTAATAAAATAATATTTTCCATCACACCAATAATTTTTCTTTTATTTTCAACCATACATTCTCCATCAATTTATTATTTAAGAATAC
>CAIGRL010076438.1:0-16728 GCA_903798325.1 Fraxinus xanthoxyloides
AAAAATGAGGCTCGGCCCGAGTCGCTTGAGCCGGCGAAAGCTAGTCTTGATTTTTTAGGATTATAATCTAGAGTTTTATACAAATTACTTTCTAAATTATAGTTTTTAGATTTTTTATTTTTTTTACCCAGCTTAAAAATTGTAAAAATAAAAAAATATGTAAAAAAACTAGTTCAACATTCTTGGTGAAGAACCAAGAATTGACCCAGACTCATTCAGTTCTTAGTTCTTGATTCTGATTCTTAATTTTTTATTTTTTGGAATAGGACCAAAACCTTCGGGTTTGATTCGGTTTCGATTCAAGAGATTCGGTTCCGATTAAAATACTTCATAGAGAAGAAATGACTGAGTTTTACGCATGTTTAGGGCTTGCAAACTGAAATATAAAACTTGTTAAGCAATTATGTAGCTTATATGAAGTTGTAGATTATCTTTCATGGATGAAGATGATAATATTAACCCTATCTATTTTCCTATCAAACAAAATTACAAGTACAAAGTACGAAACATCATCTGCAATCAATGAACTTTTAGATGGTGCACTATGCTTTTATGTCTGGGCATGCATGGGTGTGGGATGAATAACAACCGTAGCCCAACCCACCATTTGACCAAGTGTTCAAGTTTAGGTTTCACAAGGTGCCTTTCTTCTGGCACATCAAGGGACATTGTGCTGCAGTAGTATGCTCCGCTAAACTACCTTTCGCCTTTTCTTTGTCGTTTCGGGACAAAAGAAAATTTGATTACAATTTATAGAAAGCTTGCAACAAAGAATTTAGATGCATTGAAAGTGAATTGATCATTGATTGATGAAAGCGAAAATTACAATTGATGAAAGCAGAAAATTATAATGGCTAGTGTGGGGGCAAATACCAGTAAGCTTGAAATATTTTTGAATGACTAATATCCCCTATAACAGCTTGCAGAAGAAAAATATAAGTGATAGGAGTAGACGTTTCAATGACGAGGAATCATACTAAACGTTTACAAATACCAGAGTTATTTTACAACTAAAATAAATTATTACAATGGAAAGGAAATTACAACTCAAACTAAACTAATATTTATAATGTGCGGTCGAAGTTGAACAAATTGCAGCTGTGATTGTGTTAATGGGCTAGATAAAGTTGCGTTCCTTGACATTCTCTCCCATTTGTTTTGACGACGTCCTCGGTGCCCTCGATGCACGATATGCTTCAATTAATGGTTTTAAGGCTCCCAGATCTTTTCTTCTTTCTAAGTATTCTCCACGCTATTGCATCCACTCCATTTGACCAAGAACTTTGATGATGTTTCCTAGAAGCTCGAGTAGTATGATGGTCCAGTATAGATTTAGCAACCTTCTTTTCGACTTTTCTCAGTTAAAACATAGGTCGCTTTTGCTCATTTCAGGATGTGTCCTCCTTGTTTGTAAAGTATGGCTTGAATACACTAACATGAAAGACATTGTGGATTTTACACCATGAAGGGAGTGCAACTATATATGTGACTCTTCCAATCCTCTTCACGATGGGTAATGATCCAATATATTTTACCACCAATCTTGAGTATTTCCCTCTTGTCAATTTATAATAGTTTCTGTTGGGAATTTTCACCATTGCAAACTTTCTATACCGTTTTGAGTTTTCTCAAGATAACTCCGAACAATTTCAATATTTTCTTCCACACTTAAGAGAAGTTTATCGCTTGAGGGGACTTGATACTTTGATCGATATCCACAATATGAGGGAGTAACGGTTGTTAGCTAGTCACAATCTCAAAATGACTCTTATTGGTGGAAGAGATATTTTGGGCATTGAAGCAAATCTGAGCAGCATTCAAAAGTTTTACCCAATTTTCCCACAAAGAGATAAAGTGCTGACGATATTCTTCGAGCATAGAATTGAAATTTCCGTCGGTCCATCAGATTGTATATGAAAACTATAACTCATGCTCAAAGTTGAACCAAGAAGTTTGAACAATTCGGTCCAATATATACTAGTAAATCGAGGATCCCGATCACTAACGATGTAGGTAGTTCCCAGTATTTGACAATATGTTTGAAGAGTTGAGCCGTCTCTTCAATTGACGCATACTTGGTTGATGTGATGAAAGTTTTATGCTTTGATAGATGGTCTACCACGACGATGATAGTGCCAAAGTCCCCAACTTTTGTCAATTTAATAATGTAGTCTATCGATAACTCTCGAATGACCTAGTTGGGACAGAAAGGGGCTAAAGCAAGCCTGCCTTTTTTTTTTATGATATGTCTTATCTTGATGACCAAAAAGACATATTTTCACATAAGTTACAATGTCGTCCCGTATTTGAGGCCGTAGTACGCACTTCCAAATCGTGTTGTGGCATTTCGTCATTAGTGATTTTCTCAAATCTCCATCCTTAGGAACATATAGGCTGTCTTTCTAGGTCTTCACTAGGTCCCCATCGAGCCAAAATTGACGAGCTTTGCTCTACTTGATAAGGTCGACCAAATATTGAACAGTCGGGTCTTTATCCAAAAGTGCTCGAAGTTTGTATCTTGTATTTGTGGTAATAGTGTTACCTGAAAGAGCATCCATAAAGCAAATGGTAGCCAAGTTAGCCTGATGACTAAGAGCATCGACAACTTGATTACTAGATCCAAGATGATACTCTAGCAAAAAATTGAACTCGGAAAGAAGTTCCTGCCAACGAGCATGTTTACTTGATAGTTTCGACTGGGACATGAAGTGACTAACCTTAGAGTTATTTTTCTTCAGAATAAATGGAGACATAAGCAAATAGTGACACCATCATCTACGACAATGGACTACTGCAAAAAACTCATTTTCGTACGTCGAGTAACAACGTTCTGCTTGATTCAGCTTTCGGCCCTCATATGCTACCGAATGTCCTTTTTGCATAAGAATTCCACCAAGTGCAAAATTTGAAGTATCGGTATGAACTTCGAATGATTTAGTCATATCCGGTAAAGCTAGCACCGGGTTCGTCCATATAGATTTCTTCAACTTTTCGAAAGCATTTTGGCATTGGGATGATAGTCCTAATCCTTATCCTTCTTTGTCAATTCAGTAAGTAGTAGTGAAGTTTCTGAGTACCATTTCACAAATCTTCGATAGTAATTGCATAACTTGAGAAATGAACTTATATCGTGGACATTCTTTAGTGTTTGTCAATCTTTGATAGATGTAACCTTCTTCGAATGCATGAATATTTTGCATTGTTCAATTATGCGACCCAAGAAACCGATAGACATCTGAGCGAATGAACATTAGACTGTTTGGCATAGAGTTCATTCTCTCGTAGCTGATTAAAACCCCGTCTCACATGTTGCACATGTTCCTCCAATGTCTCCCTATAGATGACTATATCGTCCAGGTACACTACCATAAAATCGTCCAAGAACCCGTGAAGTACCTGATTCCTCATCGTACAAAATGTTTCTGGAGCATTTGTCAAGCCAAAAGGCATCACCTTAAATTTGAATACTCCATATCTTGTTACCACCGTAGTTTTTGCTTCATCCCCCTCCTTGATCCGAACTTATTAGTATCCGGACCTAAGATCAATCTTTGAATAGTACCTAGTCCAATTCATTCGATCGAAGTAATCAGTGACTAGCGGAATAGGATAACTATTCTTCACAGTGATCTTGTTCAGGGCTTGATAGTCGCATCACATTNAATGTCTCGCTATAGATTACTATGTCGTCCATGTACACCACCAGAAAATCATCTAAGAACCTTATGAAATACCTGATTCATCATCATACAAAACGTTGCTGGTCGTTTGTTAAGCTAAAGGCTTCATATCGTGTTACCATCGTAGTCTGTGCTTTATCTCCATCTTCGATCTGAACTTGCTAGTATCTGAACCTAAGATCAATCTTTACATAATATTTCACCTGGCTCAGTCGATCAAAGCAATTCGCGACTAGCAAAATAGGATAGCGATTCTTCACAGTAATCTTGTTCAAGGCTCGATGGTCGCAACACATTCTAAGAGAATCATTGACCTTTTTCTAAAACAACACAGGAGCTCATATAGTGATTTTGCAAGCACGATAATCCCACTTTCAAACATTTCTCCAAATATTTTCCGAAGCTCTTTAAACTCAGGCTGAGACATACGATAAGGTGCCCTGGCAGGATGTTTGATACCTGGAATAAGTTCAATCTCATGATGTCCTCAAATTCCATAATAAGCATTTTGATAGATTTTGGAACAAGACCAGTTGCCTCTTCGATCTTCTCTAATCGAAGAGTGCAAAAAAAATGAGGGTTCATTTCTTTTAAACCCTTACCAAATTGCATGGCCGAAAGACTCTTCTCGCTCATCTTCCCAGCTTGTATAGTGATGATGCACGGTTTGCTACCTATCATTATTAACGAATTGGAATATGGCAACACTGTTATCTTAGTATTTCGAAGAAGTTTCAATCCCAGAATAAGTTTGAAGTCATTCATCTGAATTGTAGACAAGTTTGTCCTTTCCTAGAAAGGACCCACTTTGAGCAACACAGATTTCGCTACTCCAGCTATTGGTTGAGTAGCTGAATTGATTGCTTTGACCTTTCCACTACCTTTTTCTAGAACAAGTTCAAGTCGCTTCACTTTGGTACTTGCGAGATAGCTGCGGGTCGCACTTGAATCTACTATAGCACTGATTGGCTTTTCATTGATCTTCACATCAATGTATATTAGGCCTTTGGCTCTACAAATACGAGTCTTCGAGTCTTCGATTCTTTCATCTTTACCTCTTTCGAGGGAACATCATCATTTTCAGTAGCTCGGTGTGATAGTGTATTGCTCTGATATGAAAATGCGCCAACTACATCATCATCCTCTTTGGAGTCGGTCTTAACTGACAACTAGCTTTTGGGACATCTTGCTTTGGACTTATTCAGCCACTCGCTAGCTGACAATATGTATTCACCATCCATTTCCCAAGGGTACTCCCACACCCGATGAGCTCCTTCACATAAAAAGTCCATCAATTTAGGAGTGGTATCAGATCTGCCCTCCGTTGCTTTTCCTTTATTCCAATTGTTAATATCGTTATAGTTTCCTTCACGGTAGTTTTGATAATTTTCCTGAAAGTTACTTTGATGGGTGTCTTGATAGGCTCCTCCCTTATTATTGAGTAACACTTTCCTCCATTTGAGTTTAAATTGGGTCTGTAAGTTCTGTTTCCACCTCCAATAGCTTGACTATTCCCTAAAGGTCGATCTTTTCTCGATTCTTTTTTATAGTCACTTAAACATTCGGCTGCTCCCATGACCGCGCTCAAATCAGTAACATTTTGTCTTTGAAGTTCCTTGCTTGTCCACGGTTACATCTCTTCCATGAAGATGAATAGTTTATCCTTTTTCGACATATCTAGAATATTCAGCATATGTCTTGAAAAAGCTTTCACGTACTCCCGATGAAAAGTTGCATTCAGATCGTTTCTTTGAATAGATCCCACAAATCTATTTGGACTTTGTTGGCTTGAATATCAACATTTTTTATCCACCACCATAGTTATGCGTCCACATCAGATACTTGGTAGCTGTTGTAACCTTTATTTTTTTGTCTTAGATTGAAGCCGCAAGAAAGTATCATACCATATCAAATAAGAAGTTCTCGACTTTTTTTGCATCGCGTACCTCTCTGTAAGTACATTGATTCCAAAATTTTGAGCCTGGAGACATACTCTTGTGAAGAGGCTTACCCATTTCCAACCAAACATTGAATTACTCGTAATTGAGCTCTAAACTCTTCCATTTCATCTTGCATAGCAGACATGATTACAATAGTTTCAGTCATTGGTGTACAAGCCTTTCGACTTTCATCTAGTTGGATGTGTAATTCACTAATTTTTATCTTTGCCACCACAACTTTTTCCTTGAGGCTCTCAATGATATAGCACAACCTAGTAGTTGTCTCATCAAGCACATCCACGCATCGTTTTGTGCTCCTCTTTTGAGGATTTATGACTTTTGTAGTGTTTGATGTAATTGGATCTGGATCCTACTTTCACGGGGTGCCTTTCTTCTTGGCACAGAATGGGACACCGTGCAGCAGTAGTCTACTCTGTTAGTAGAAAGCTTGTAACAAAGAATTTAGATGCATTGAAAGTAAATTGATCATTGATTGATGAAAGCGAAAATTACAATTGATGAAAACAAAAAATTACAATGGCTGGTGCAGGGAGCAAATAGCAGTAAAGTTGAAAGATTTTTGAATGACTAATACCCCCTATACTAGCTTGCGGAAGAAAAATCTTAGTGATAGGAGTAGACGTTTAACTGACAAGGAACCATACTAAACATTTACAAATATCAGAGTTATTTTACAACTGAAATAAACTATTACAATGGAAAGAAAATTACAGCTCAAACTGAACTAATATTTACAATGTGCGGCTGAAGTTTGGCAAACTACGACTGCGATTGTGTCAAGAGGCTAGGTAAAGCTATGGTCCTTACCACTAGGGCAGGGGTCGGATCTACTTTGATAGTGTCTAATATGGTATATTGCACCAGGGTCTTAAACATTTCAAAAAAAAAAAGTGTTGTAGGGTCCTAAACCTTTCATTTTTGGTGTTTGAAGTCCCAAATTTGTACATTAATATGTAGCACTAGGTCCCTTAAAAGATTTTCATTCAAAAGTCCATTAATTGACCAAAAATCAAGAATGGCCTTCATTTGATCAATTTAAACAAAGGGTAAAATGATCTTTCCATATTATCTTATTTAAAGTGAGCAATAAGAACAAAAAAGTAAGAAAAGAATGAAAAAGTGAAAAGCAAAAATAATTTTTGAAAAATGGTATTTCTTTCGAATAATGTTGTCTAACACTATTGGTGCTACAACATCAATTTAGATAACGCCAAGTGATATGCTCTATGAAATGTAAAACTGTGATTCATTTTAATTATATCTTTCATTTAACGTGACATTAGTACCACCTATACTGTTGTTAAATAGTATTACTATTTTCTTCCTCACTCATACCTGCCACCATATTCACACTTTCCTATTGTATCACCATCGTCATTTTCTTCCCACCTCCATCTACCTTGTCACTATCGCTTCAAGACAAGAGACATGGTCTCTTCTTCTTATTTTCTAAATGTTTAGAACTTTGGATGCAAAAATGAAAGGTTTGGGATCTCATGACATTTTTTTGAAAGATTTGGAAACCCATGATGCAATCTACCTATCCAATATGTTATTATGGCAACTTGATAGTAGTTCAAAATTTTGCCCTTCATTAAATCTTGTTGATACTCCTATGGACCCATCAATCTGGGAGCAACTAAAGATAGTGCACTCGTGGATAAGGTAAAATATCAAAGATTAGTTGGGGAACTTATTTATCTTTTCCACGCTAGATCGGATATCAGTTTTTCTGTCAGTATGGTGCATCAATTTATGAATAAACCAACTGAAGAGCACATGGATGAGGCTATTTTCAGAATTCTAAGGTATCTAAAGATAACTCCACGCAAAGGATAGTTCTTCAAGAAGACTTCAAGCAGAGAAGTTGAAATCTTCATTGATGCAGATTGGAACGGGTCTATAATTGACTGACGATCAACTCAGGGTACTGCACTCTAGGGAAATCTAGTCACTTGACGAAGTAAAAAATAATATGTTGTGTCTCGAAGCAGCGCAAAAGTAGAATTTAGAGCTTTAGCTAATGACATCTGTGAAGCAATATGGCTAAAAAGGATCTTTTAAAAATTAAGTATTCCAGTTACAGATCATATAAAGATATATTGTGACAGTCAATCTGCCATAACCATAGCGAAGAATCCAGTTTATCATGACTAGACAAAACACGTGGAAATCGATCTTCACTTTGTCAAATAAAAAATATGAGTCTGGGATAATATCTCTACTTTACACTACAACATATGAATAGACTGCAGATCAGGGAGGACCCAACACCTGACTAGGGGGCGAGGCCGCCAGTACTGGATCCGTCGGAGCCTTAAATTCCTCCAGGCTCCTCCAGGTCGTTGACTATTGCAGAAAGAACAGAGAAGGACATAGAAGACGAGGACGATTAGGAAGAAGACAGATACTGTTGAAGTGGGCCTTTTTTCAGTTTTGGCCCATTTATTTTGGACCCAGAGAATTGGGCCTTTTTTTAAAAATGGAGAGAATTTTGAAGAAATGAATAAAATAATGGTAACAGTGATACATTTTTTTGATGCCGTTATGGTGGGAGGTGCAAGTCACGACGGCGGCAGTGCCACAGTGGCTTTTGTGTTGGTGTCGTATTGGTTTTTCACTTTAGATAGCGAGGCGTGTGGCAATTGCTTTGATTGGATGTCAGTTGATGGTTTCGGTGGCGGTGTAGAAGTAATTGATGATAAGGTCATAATTGTTTTGGACCGAGAGAATTGGGCCTTTTTTTAAAAATGAATAGAATTTTGAAGAAATGAATAAAATGCTGGTAACAATGATACATTTTTTTGATGCCGTTATGGTGGGAGGTGCAAGTCACGATGGCGGCAGTGCCACAGTGGCCATTGTGTTGATGGTGTATTGGTTTTTCACTCTAGATAGGGAGGCGTGTGGTGATTGCTTTGATCGGATGTCAGTTCATGGTTTTGGTGGCAGTGTAGAAGTAATTGACGATAAGATAAGGACATCTTTGTTATTTTAGCTAATTTGGATTGATAGTTGAACTTTGACGTCGATTTTCTTTTTAAACATAATTTCCTGATCAAAAAAATTAAGTTGATTTCTCTCGAAGATTTCTATTTTGGCTCTCTCTGATTTTTTTCCTTCCCTTGAGAGTAGTTGAGGAACGTAGCAGTGGTTTTTATTGGCTAAGCTTAAAATTTACTTATTTTTGTACTTCATTTGTAACTAGAAAGATTATGAATATTTGAAAATTTATACTTATTAGTAATTTTATGTTTGCCGAAGTAATGGATCATTTTTACATTTTAGTTTATTATAATGTCATTAAGTTTAAGTTTAATACAATTTCTAAACAACCATGCTACTTGTACAAAATAATTTGACAACTTTCTTTACAAAACGCAACATGGCGCCCCCCAATAGGGGGCTGCCATATGACGTTTTCTAAAGAAAGTTGTTAACCTTTTTTGTACAAATAGAATAATTCATTTCTAAATGGTTATTAGTTAATAATAAATGTTTATAACAGATGGTTAAATATTTCAATGGTCAACGTCCGTTCGGTCCGAACTTTTGTGGTGGTCTGCCCTTGCTGTAGATATTCTCACCAAGGCAGTACCAAGAAAAAACATTTGAAGAATTCAGTTCCAAGCTAGGCTTAATTGACATTTATAACCTAGCTTGAGGAAGAGTATGGAATTCCAGTTCTTCTGTCCTAATTTCTAAGAAATCCTGCAGCTGTTAATTAGTTCCCCAATTAACGATTGTTATTTTTATCAATTCCCATTCTTAGGCATTTAGTTAGCAGAGAATTTTAAGAAGTTACCTTTTTTCTTGATTTAAGGAAGTGATTTATTCCTTCCATTTTCCTATAAATTGTACATTCTTTATCATCAGTGAAGTGAATTAGAATTACACATTCTTTTTATCTTAATCGATTTCTCCATCAAAATCATTCTAAAATTTCTATCTAAATATTTATCTCGAAGCCTCTCTCTGTATAGAACAGATGTTACTTCCGTGATTTGTATTGAATAATGGGTTCTTTTCTGTTATAGCTAAACCTTTTGCACGTATTTGGTAATTTTCTCTTATCTTTATTCTGTTGGTTCGTTTTTCTTCGCACTATTGTTAGGTAGCAAATGAAGGGATAGTTTCCGTTGGTAAGAACTGAAAATTTCTTACGGACCTCAGCCTTAAATCTTGCAATGGGTGAGCAATCCCCCTATATCCCTTCCAAATCCGAGTTCTGGTTTTCTATTTCCTGGATAAATGTATTAGAATTCTTGTTTAAAGTTGTTTAATATAAAAATCTCATTGTAATAATATGAAGTCGTGCTGTATTTTTTTTAATCTCTTTATGTACCGAATTATCAAATCTGTGGTGGCAACTGTTTGTATTTGTTATGGAATGTTGGATATGTGTCTATGGCGATGTTATCATCAAGAGCACTTTCATAACGTAATATATTTCTTTTGGTCTACTGAGGTTCTCAAAAGTGTTCTGCTTCAATTATTTCAAAATTTTTAATTAAAATTACATTGTCATTGTTGACTTAGCTATTGCTAGAGGCAGTCCGCAACTCAGTTACTTAAATGTATGCTCTCTCTCTCTCTCTCTCTCTCTCTCTCTCTCTCTCGTATAATATGTACTTGCATGAACTTGGTACTGCTAAGGTAAGTTTTATTAATTGCTTGCTGGAATCATTAAATTTACATTTTCTTCCTGTCCAAACAGGTTACTCTAGATTTCTCAAGTTTTTAGCATGCAACAAATAACATATGTTGCTTGATATTGGAAGCCTTTAGATATACAATTTTTTTCCCCCTAACTGTGTGGGATGTAATGGAAGTGGGAATTTAGGGTGTATTTGATTAGTTTTATTTTCCATGGAAAATGTCATTTCTCACTCAATTTCCTACTTTTGGGTGTTTAATCAAACACCCCTAGTTCTCACAATGAGAATTACTTTAACTGCATAAGAAAACGAGGAATGAAGATCATGATCTTTTAGCTCAACATCTAATGCACATTTACACGTAAGATTTCATGTAGCTAAGTTAAAAGGTTTGAAGTGCAATAACTCATTTTTTGTTAACAAAACTACACTACCCACTGCCTATTGGTTGCCTCAAGGAAGAATCTAATAAGTGTTTTTTACACACTTATTTTGGATCATGAACATTGATAATTTTTAATAAATATATAAAATATAGCTTAATTCGATGAAATTTGTATTTTATAGGACAACAATGACGAATATGATGGAAATTAGGAGAAAATGAGAAAAAAGGACTAAAATGCAAGAAAACCAAAGTTCAGGGACCAATGTGCAAATAATAAAAGAGATTACCTGGAAGACGACTTGCAAATGTGAAGATGTCAAAGACTAATTGAGCATTGGAATGACATATTGGAGGAAGAAGATGTGGGAAAAGAAATCAAGATTTGCGAAACTAAATTTGAGGATCGGAATTCAAGAATATGTAAATTGCTATTACTATGCGGTGTCGTTTCAGGAAAAAAAGGGCCATTTTGTTCTACTATGCAATCGCATAGTAGACTTTTTTGGCGAAAATTTTGGCTTCCTTTTTTGAGTCAAATACCTATGAAAACAAATCTTGGGATGGGTATTTAAACCCTTGAACTGTCCAAAATGCGGGAGAGGACATTGACAAGGGTCTGGAGCAAGGAAAAGAGGCACGAAAGAGGAGAATAATACCGCGATGCGAAGATTTAATTCAAGAATCAAATTGGTGATGTCTTCTTCATAGATTTTTCCGATTTTCTTTGCTCTATCATGCTATGCTAGATTAATTATGTACTAGGGTTAGATGAACTATGTAAGTTTTACAATTCTTGACATCAAAAGCACGTTTTGGATATTTGAATAATTTATATGAATTTCTTTTTCTCCATAATTATTGTATATGTAATTGTGTGAGTTTGTTGGCTTGTTTCATGCATTCGAAAAAAGGAGAATAGGTTTGACGTGTAATAAATCATCATAGACTCCGATAAGGGATATAAATATACCGATATACCCTATCTAAATCGATAATTGTTCATAAAACTCGTGCATTCTTGTATGTTCTCATCCGTCATAGAGATATAGTCGGATCACATATTGGAATATGTTTAACTTTACTCGAAAGACTATTTAATAAGTTAGGAGCATTGATTATTCAATAATCCAATCATGTACCAAGGTATAGGACTACGGTTTGAGAAGAATATTATATAAGGATTCATGATCCTAGTACATTCATCATACATTAGAAAAACTTCACTTCGTGTTCGACATCAAATTCATTTAGTTTAATTCATCACTCATAATTGCACCGCATTCCTATTTTAGTCAAAAGTTCATCATAATACACAACACAATTTTTAATTTTTCGGTTAAGATCACGATAATTTGAATTAGAACTAACCAATCCTTGTGGGACGATATTCGGATTTAAGAAGTCAAATTCATTACTTGTAACGAACCACACACTTGTGGTGATTTTAATTCGATATTTTTTTGTGAACAAGTTTTTGGCACTGCTGTCGGGGATTGAATTTAGCCTATGTTTGACACCCATTTTTTCTCCATTCTCATTCTCATTTTTTTTCTCTTTGTTCATTTCACCCACACATTCTATCAATAAAATAATATTACACATAACCCCAAAAATTCTCCTTACTTTTAAATCACACATTCTTCTATCAATCACTATTCAAAAATCAATTTTTCTTCCAAAATGGGTGTCAAACATAGGCTTAGTTTAATTCTATTTATTTTGACACTAATTTGAATATTAGTTTTATTATTTATTATTTACGTTTTAGTTAGTAATTTTTCTTTTTAGAAATTTATCTAAATACTACTCTTGATTCTTTTTCAGGTCTTGTATGCAAAGGTTACTTGACGATGACTTGATTCCAGCTAATCCAAAAATCGAACGTATCTTCCATCGTAGGCAAAGAGAAGCAAGAGCGGTANAAAAATTCTCCTTACTTTTAAATCACACATTCTTCTATCAATCACTATTCAAAAATCAATTTTTCTTCCAAAATGGGTGTCAAACATAGGCTTAGTTTAATTCTATTTATTTTGACACTAATTTGAATATTAGTTTTATTATTTATTATTTACGTTTTAGTTAGTAATTTTTCTTTTTAGAAATTTATCTAAATACTACTCTTGATTCTTTTTCAGGTCTTGTATGCAAAGGTTACTTGACGATGACTTGATTCCAGCTAATCCAAAAATCGAACGTATCTTCCATCGTAGGCAAAGAGAAGCAAGAGCGGTACAACAAATACTTGACGCGCAAAACGAACAATTGGTTCAAGTCAATGAGGAGGAAATTATTGATGAGGGAAACATGTTGGTTGGGGATTTTATGACGCCGCAAATCATTCAGAGTCAATCTAGCATCGTCTATCATCCATTTGGATAGCCTAACATCCATTTGAAGACTAACGTCGTATATCTATTTCAAAATGGACATCAGTTTATGGTAGAGCTGAAGAAAACTCACATATACACGTCTCTCGTTTCTTGGAGATGTGTCAACACTTCCGATATTAGGGTATATCAGATGATGCTATTAGACTACGACTGTTTCCCATATACTTTGCGATAAAGCACTTGAGTGGTTGGGATCTCAACCTATTGCCAGCATCAGCACCTGGAATGACTACAAAGTTCTTCCCACGGCCAAAATTGCAAAATTATAGCATAACATCTCAATTTTTCGTCAAGGTGAATTATAATGATTTGATGAAGCTTGGAATCATTTCAAAAACACGCTAAGGAAGTGTCTTCATCATGGGATTAGCAAATGACTCCAGGTCTAATATTTCTATGTGGGATTGCTTCCATCATTCAAAAGCATGGTGGATTCTTTATCAAATGGTTCATTATCAACAAAAACCATTGATGACGCCTTGAAACTATTCGAGATAGTGGCGACTACTTTACCGATGTGGGCTTTTGAATGGGTAGTTCAAAGGAAAGTGCCAGGTGTTTACGATGTAGATGATCACTCAGCTTTGACAGCAAAATCGACTCATTATTCCATAAGGTAGAGAGCATATCACAAACAGTCAACGTTGTACAAGCCAAAAGGCCAAGTTGTGAGGAGTGTGGAGCAAATCACAACACAACAAATTTACCCAATTTTAGCTCAAGGTATGGAACAAGTGGACTTCGTACAATGGGGACAACTTCAACAAATGAACCCACATTCAGAAACTTACAACACAGGGTGGATGAAACACCCTACCTTCTCTTGGGATGGTCAGAATCAGAAGAGGCCACAAGGTCAATTTCAGCAGCCGACAAAGAAGTTGCAATTGAAGAGATGTTTGGAAAATTTATGGAGAAAACAAATTAGTACATGGAAGCCAACAATCAGTTTATGAGAAAAACTGAATCAACTCTCCAAGATCGGAGTGTTGCTATTAAAAACTTGGAGACTCAGATGGGCAGATGGCACTATCTATGAATGACAGAGCACCAGGTTCACTATCCAGCAATATAGAGATCAATCTAAAGGAACACGCCAAAGCAATTACAACTAGAAGCGGGGTGCAATTGCCGAAAACTCATGTCAAAAGACCTGCTGCGAGTAAGGAGCAAGTAGAACAGACTCAATAGACTCCTAAAGCACCTGCAAAGGAGAATTTAGAAACACCAAGGGTTCAGGAGAAGAATCCTATCAGTCCTTACGAGCCACCTGTTCTATTTTCTCATAGATTAAAAAAGCAAAAGATAGATCAACAATACAAGAAATTCCTATCCTAGAAGTCTTCAATAAACTACACATTAACATTCTGTTTGCCAATGCCCTTATTCAAATGCCTAGCTACGCCAAGTTTTTGAAGGACATTCTATCTAACAAACACAAGCTAGAGGACCATGAGATGGTAATGTTAACTAAGGAATGCAACACTATAATCCAGAAAAAGCTACCTCCAAAACTTAAAGACCCATGGAGTTTTATTGTACCTTGCACTATTGAAAATTTTCATTTCAATAGAGCTTTATTGATTTTGGTGCAAGTATTAATTTGATGCTACTTTCTATTTTCAGGAAACTTGGTTTGGGAGGAGCTAAAGCAACAACAATGGCTCTGTTGCTAGCTGATCGATCCCTTACCTACCCAAGAGAGATTATAGAAGATGTGCTGATTAAAGTGGAAAAATTCATCTTCCTAGTAGATTTCCTTATCATAGACATAGAAGAAGAAAATGATATACCAGTTATACTGGGTAGACCATTCTTAGCTACTGAGGGAGCACACATCGGTGAGGGTTAGTTAATTATGAGGATCTGTGAGGAACAAGTTTCTTTTAATGTCTTCAAGGCCACGAAATTTCCCATTGAGTCGATAGTTGTTTCCAAATCGATGTAATTGAAAAAGTGGTCCAAGACACATTTCTGCTGCACAACTCGTCCGATATATATAAAGCATGCATCACACATTCCCAATTTACTCACTCTGATTCTCTCGAGATTGAGATATGTGAGAGGTTTTTGGAAACTAACCCACCATACACACAAAAACGTCAGTTTAGAATTAGGAATTGGCCTTATAAGGCCACTACCATGTGTTCAACAGTCTCCAAAGTTGGAGTTTAAGTAACTATCGCCTCTTCTTCATTATGCTTACTTGGGGGAATCTTCTACACTTCCAATGATTATATCGAGCTTAGTTAGTGAGGTGGAGGAAGAAAGACTACTGCAGGTACTCCGTGAAAATAAAAGAACAATTGGATGGTTTATCGCGGATATCAAAAAGATCAACCCTCCACTATGCATGTACAAGGTTTTCATGGAGAAGAATTTTAAACCCTCTATAGATGGTCAGAGAAGGATTAACCCAAACATGAAGGAGGTGGTTAGTGCAGAAGTACTGAAACTCCTAGACGCTGAAATCAATTACCCGATATCAGACAGTGCATGGATCAGTCCAGTCCAAGTTGTGCCTAAAAGAGGTAGTATTTCTGTAGTGTAGAACGAGAAGAATGAGTTAATTCCTACGCGAACTGTTATAGGCTGGAGAGTGTGCATTGATTACCTGAAACTTAATGCTGCCACTAGAAAGGATTACTTTCATCTTCCATTCATTGGTTATATGCTTGAATGGCTAGTAGGCCATTCACACTATTGTTTCTTTCACGGCTACTCTGGATATAATCCGATCTCATAGCACCGATGATTAGGAGAAGACCATTTTCACTTGTCCCTACGGTACATTTGCTTATGATCCTGCTACCTTTTAGCGTTGCACGATGGCGATTTTCTCTGACATGGTGGAGAAATTCATAGAGATTTTCATGGATTGGCCGTTGGATCAGTAAATGTTGTCCTTTGGCAGCTAAGCAAGCTTTTTATCTTTTGATGCTCCTATCTGCCTTGTGTTTCATTTTATACATCGAACGACATCCTATTGGTTTCTTTCCTTTGGGTAAGGCTATGAAGGACCAAGTTACATTTTTTTTTTCTAAAAGCTTGGATTTCAGTATATATGGTTGCTTTCGATCATGTGCAGCTTGAGTAAAATTAGTTGGCTACATAATAGCGTTGGTTGATTTTTTGTTATTTTTGGAGACATTACTAATTAAATCTTATTTAGCAAAACTTCTTCAATAGAAAATCTGAAAGTTCCAACGAAAAATACACAAATAAACAAAAAGGAAGGTAGAAACAAAAGGGGAAATTATTCATCGTAAACAATCAACAGTCATGTCGTGGGAGTCGAGGAGGCAGGAGCCTCTCGTGAAGTCCAAGGGCATCGACCCTAACGATCATTGACCTAACCAGTTAAGTCGCGATGGTCGAGGGGGTTCGGGGGCAACACCCTCGACGGTGATCGACTTGACCGGTCAGGTCGCGGGGTTGAGGGGTAGCGCCCTATGGCAAAAAATAAATGAAATTTAGTATTTGGCAAAAACATAAGAAATAATTCAGTAAGAATTTCGGAAATTGCAACACGTGTTGCAAAGTGTTTTTTGCCTACTGTAGTGATAAAATATAGAAAAAGAATTTTACATAATCTAATTACAATATAGTTATCAATTAGTACATAGTTATAACCTAATCCAATTAAAA
>CAIGRL010076450.1:0-13468 GCA_903798325.1 Fraxinus xanthoxyloides
GTGAAATATTGTAATCTTTTAGATTGTAGAATTATTCCTTAATTATTCATTTCCTTTTAATTTTCCCTTCCTTGTACTATAAGTAGGTGAGTTGGATTGTAAATTAATAAGAAAGAATACACGATTCTCTCTTCAAAAATATCTCTAGCATCTGCATTGAGACACATGATGCACACAAAAATTTGAGGGAAGGGGAGTTGGTGGAAATATTAGAGGTTTATTTACAGCTATAGTTTCTATGTATAACTCGCATAGATTCAGGAATTTATTTTGATTGTACATCTAATTTTTTTTCATTGTATATCTATGTAATATTCTTAAATTAAGGCAATACATACTGGAATAACTTTCAGCAAAATTGGTAGGAAAAAGAAGTCTTACTTCAGAGGATTGGCCAATAGTCTCTGACCAATGGTGACAAAACTTGTCTCTTGATTTGACATAAACCAAGCAAGAGATGAAACACTGCATCAGATAGCAAGGGTATGAACTGGTGTATACAATTTGAGCCGGGACATGCAATATATCACAAAGTGTATACCTTCCAGTAAATATGTGTTCCCTCAGTCCAAGTATCGACGGGTATGTCACGCCATCATGCTTTTTAAGAAATTCTTCAAGCAAGTTTCTCATTTTCAAAGCTTCTTCCATGTAGTTATCCTACAGATGGATATTTCATGTCAGCACCCAGAAAGAGAGGTTTCAAAGTCAAATCAGTTTAACAACACCACCTGATTCATATCTATTGTTTGCAAGCCTTCTCCACGGGTGAAGATAATGGCATGATTCTGGTTTTCAGGCTTGCCCTCACCCAAGATAGCAGGGCCAGGAAGTTTTATATGATAGATAACCTACAATTGGGAATCCACAAAATTAATTGAAAAATTGAAGCAAAACTTATGGTAAATCTTCAACTTGTACAAATATATAAAAAATTGTTATACATGTTAGTGGTGCCTATAGAAAGATCCAATAGCACAAGAGCTATAACAGACTAATATAAATCTGTTTTAGACAACAAAATCAAAACAAAGACTGTATTTATGTCTCCTCGATGATTTGCTATCTTTTCTTCAATTCATTGTCTGGACTGATGTGCCTTTACCACAGTATAGAGATCATTATTGTTCCAAGTAACTTATCTCATTCACCTTTGAGAATTGACATCTATTTTATTTCTCTTTTACCTCATCTAGACTCTGTCCTGACTCTGAAGATTTTGACTTTGGCAAAGCAGCCTTCACAAGGGTGGAATAGTACGCCTTATCATTAACTTTCTTGGACCTGTCTTTGCTTGGTTCTTCAACTTCATCAATGTAAGCTACTCGAAGAGATGGATATCTGTTAAAGGAAATCCATTAATAGGTTATAACAGCATTTAGACGACAGCATGATCATTGTTAGGCTCTTACGTTGCCATAAGTCTCAATATATCTTGTGCACGAGAATCGCCAGATCGTTTCTGAATCCCATATAACTGGCACGAAACTACATATGTGAACTTCATATCGGCCACTGCTTGACATTGTGCCCACAGCGACCTCTCTCCCTTCATCTGATCCTCATATAACTCGATGGCCTTATAGCCTTCCATTAAATCTGTTCAAAAAACAAACTATAATGGTTAGCATCACAAAATTTTGTACAAGATGCCTGAAACGTTAGCATTGCAAAAAGTCTGCACATATTCATAGATGCCGGCGTGCAAGAGAGCGTTACCATCATCCTTGGCCATATCAAGGAAGGCTTGAAGTTCAAGAGCTTTGCGGTAATACATCATGCCCCTCACTGTCATAAATCAGAAAAGGTCACTCCATAAAATCTAAACATTGGAAAGTTAACAATCTTATTAAAACTAGATCACATCTCAATACAGGATAGAGTTTCCAATACGACCCATTAACTCAACAGACAGCATTAATGTGAATATGTTTGGCCTGTCATATTAGTTTCATGTTAAAATCGGTGAAGCCTTTTCTAGCACAAAAATTGCAGACCATGTCCTTTTTGGATCTTAAGTTACCCCCTAGATGTGAACAAGTTTTTATTAATGTGTGTTCGGTAGATATTAAAATCGGATTAAAATTGAAAATCTATCCGTTATTGTTGACTTTTATTAGACGAGTGGGACCCAATAACGGCTATATTTTCAATTTTCATTGGCTTTTAAGCCATACCGAACAACCTTTTAGTATTAACAGAATGTTTAGATATGCCAACTTGATCCACATTGTTTACCCCAAAATGATATAGTTGCTTAACTGGTCATTAAGGTTAGGAATGGGAAGGAAGATATGTTGTTATCTGATTGTGCAATGTTACCCAGTATAATAATGGATAATATTTGTGCCAAGAACAGTCAATCTATTTTGGGGGCTCCTCTGACACGATAAGAAAATGAGAAAATCCATATTGCCACCCCTACTTCATTCTCAGGAATCACAGTCCCCCTTACCACACCTCCCAAAATCTCATGAATGCAAAAAGAAACAAAAAATATTGCCAAGAAATATATTGAATCACGTTACACGTAACTGCCAATGGGATGGAGAAAAGTATTGTTCAATACCAGTTCTGGTCAATGTCTGACCCCTATATGAAGCCCAGAGGCATAGTTGTTCTTCTAAATCATCAGATTCCCTAAGCTCTTCTTCACTGTTACACTTGACACGCTCGAGAAAATTGTTCCATTCATCTGTATTTTCATCAGTTAGTCTGGTAGAAATTGAGAAATATTATGTAATACATGACAACATCAGAAGAACAAACCTGGGAAAATTTTCTGCAAGTAAAATTGGATGGAGACACCATCTTCATTTGGCACTTCCAGCTCAGGCAACGAGAAGAGGACATCCTCTGTGTAGTATGGAGTCAAAACGCTGCAAAATACGAATTCTTTCAGGCCATATTTAAAGAGAAAAAAAAGACAACATATAATCCCTTCAGATTGATGCATTTATGGCAGCATACCTGCAACAATGTTTTAGTAACCTACTATTAGAGCATTGCAAAAATCTATTACTATATCATGCCCCAAATTGCTCCCCACTTTCTGAAAATAGATAAAAAGTGATTTTTTGGAGAATGTGATTTAAAAAAAAAACGTTGAGGATTTACGTGCAAAGTTATTTTATTGCGAGAATATGTGGTTGAAAATGAGTTCGAGGAAAATGAGTTTTGAAGAATGGAGCTCAAAGGGGCCATATAGCGAAGGAAAAAATGTAGAACTTGTGTTCCAAAATCCATGAACAAATTTGAGGAGGAAAACCAGATAAGGTTACTATAATATGGCTCAGTTCAAAATTTGAAGTCAATATGGCTATTATAATATTACTCCCTATGGCTCTAGTCTTCAAACCCATTTTTTAGCTAGATTTGTATGTCCAATTATCATCATCTCAACTTCATCAAAAAATTTTAGTTGTTACCTTTACTATATTTCCAAGGCATTATGGTACCTCCAACCATAGTATGCACCTTGAGTTACCTCAGAGCTCATTGCCAATTGGGCTTAAGTTGAATATTTTTGATAAACCACCTCATCTAAAAGCTCAAGCAGTTAGAGTATGGATAAGCTTGTTAAGTTAATTGTCTTCCACAATTTTATTATTTATCCATTTCCGAAACTTCTTAAAATTGGCATAATTAAGGGTGGAACGCAATAGCCTCACAATATCTATCATTGATCAGAAATGTAATGATTCTAATGATCATGCTTGAATTTACTAATACGTTGTTTAAAAAAAAATTATCAGTGTGCATTCTGACGCAGCTACTCTTTCCACATACAAATTGACAGAAAAGCATGGGACTCTGCTAAAGAGCTCAATAGAACTTACGAAAAAGAAAGCATATTGCGGACTTTAGGAGCTGAAGGCATGTCCATAAACAAGGAATTGGAGAAGAAAGAGATTCGCCTTCTAGCTTCTAAGTTGGATGGCACATCCATGGCGGATTCCTTTACCGTCAGCAAAAAATATAACCTTTTTATCTGTTGAAGGAAATGATCATAAACTTCAACTGGTATACAGAGAAGGTTGAAATATTTAGTCAGAGAAACACTTTCAATTTTCTTATTTACCTTCTCTTTCCAAGCTTCCGATTCAGGAGTTGGAAATTTGATGGCTCCAGCAGATGCAAATAACTGATATTGTTGATCAAGAGGGATCATCCCTTCATGTCCTGAGCTCCCATGGATTGAATCTAACAGGCTATTCACATAAAAACCATTGAAATAAGAATAGTCATTCAGAACTCAAAAGTTGACTCGAAGTTGGATGATGAAGAACATATTACTTAGATACATGATCCTCCATCATTATATCCTGCGTCACGACTTCCAGCATGTCCTGGAAGAGAATGACAACTTGATCTCTGTCCTCCAGCTTATTGCTCATCTGCAAAAATAGCCTTTTCTTTATGGAGTCTTTATATCACGAGCTCAACAAGAGCAATATGTTTCGGTTTAAAAAAGATGCAAAAGTAAACAGCAATTTTCTGTGCTGCAGAAAAAAAGACCTACCAAGTATTTTATAAGGTTAACAAATTTTTCATACAGATTGGGAAGAGCACTCAGTTTGTATTCCTTCAATAGATCATCTGCCTCAATATGCTTGTCAACCTCGGAGAAAATGTATTCAATAACGCTGTGATTAAAGAAAGAGATATATGCATGTGTTACCATCAAACGAGGGAAGTGCTCATTTGCAAAGAGTAACAAAACTTACTCCTTCTCTTGTTTGCCATGAACTAAAAATATAATGATGTTCCTAAATGAAGCATAGCACTCGCAAACAGCAGAATACATATAATCATCGGACTTGATCCGCTTTTTCAGTTCACTGTCCTTTCCATTACTGTCTTTTGCCATATCCACTGCAATTGGGATCTGTGTGTTGGAAGATCACATACAACATAAGAGTTACACTCATCAACTCAAATGTTGACTATGTTCCATTGAAGGTAAGTGACATTCCAATCATTCAGTAGTTAATAGAAATAGAACAATAAAATCCTATCTCTTGTCTTAATTAGTTATCGATGTAGTTCACGAAAAAGATTCAAATGAAGAAAAACCAGATTTATGTATCAAATAATAAGCAAGTTCACCGAGTAGTTTTTATTTCAAACAATTGTACAATTTCAAAATATTATCCTTCTAAATAGTCCTTAACGATGCCCCCCTTCCCGTTATAAAGTCTAAACCTTTCTTCCTGCCAATCTTGGCCACCAAGGGAATTAATATTTTGTCATCCTCATATCTCTAAATTTCTTGCATTATTTTTCAAAAATATAGAGCATAAAAAAAATGGATAAAGGCTTGGGGCATGAGCAACAGATAAATGGAATTAACCAAAATCTCTTGAAACACAGGGATAGTTATGACTTAAAATGTAAAATGAAAACCTTGCTAGCAAGCAAAAATGGAGGCCACTGAATTAGCTCCAAGTCACGATCAGCCCAATACGGAACAAGCAATAGATCCATTTCCCTAAACATTCATGCATGGCAATGTAAGAGAAATAAGCAAAACAGATGAATCCACAGAAACTGATTTCAAATACTCAAAAGTGACAATTACCTATTGCTAATAAGATCCTCCTCTCGGAAACTTGTAATTATTTTGTTCCACAACTGAGCAAATCTTGCCGCTTCTTTATCCTTACTGGATGGGATCTGCACCAATAACATTCACACAAAAAAATCAAGTTCCAAGAGTAACATGCATTTTCATCTTATTTAATATAATTCTTATAGTATAATATGTTGGATTTAATAAATAAACTACCGATTCAAACTTGCGTGAAAAGGTGGCCTTGATTCCTTTCTTTTTTGGTGGCTCACTTTTCTCCTTAGGGATTAAACAGGCATTAAAAGCACCAGGTAATGATTGAAATCGCGATCTAAGCATTCCTAAAGTTCGAATCTGAAATTAACGCAAAGTTAGACCCCACAGAGATATATCAGTACTCTTCAGTAATAAAATAAAAAAGTTATCTAATAACAATTTCCTGTATGGCATCTATTCAGTCACCATCAAAAGCTTGTTATAAAACAAATAATGGACACATTTGCCAGGTAAAACTACAAAAATGCTTAAGCTCACTGAAATTCAAGCAAGTTCTAAAAACATTTCAATAATACCCTTGCTATTTATAAACAATATAACCTTCTCCTCAGTGTCAGAGAAGTTTCTAATTAATGTCCAATGTTCATCCTCTTTGAAGATAGTAAATACAAAAATACTTTTGCTTCAAGTATACTTCCTAATTCAACTTTTAAAGCCAGACTGACAAAACTTTTGGAGATTGTAAGCTGGTAGGTCCCATGAAATGTTTGGTTAACAAGTGGATAGTACTTGTGGATCCATTGAAATGTATAGTTCAAAATGAAGTTTGACAAAGTTTTACCAAACAAGAGCCTAATTTTTATCTCACTCGACTACTACTCAAAGCCAAGTCACAGTACTGGCTTCCGACCAACTACTTCAAGCAAAATTAAAAGATTCACAATAACAGTGAAGAATACCACTCAAAGCTATATAATAAATGAAGCGGAAACTGCATATAGTTAATATCACCAAGATCAAGAAAAATCAAATAGGAATCACTGACCTCTCCTAGACGACGAAACGCACCATATATACCTCCAAATAAAGTTGAGAATATAGCATACCAGATCTGGGAATCCATGAAATAGACCTGAAAAGGCACAGTAGATTTAAAGGTGAGTAGAGACCTAACCAAAAAAGGCTTGTCAACAAAGCTTCCTCTAAAATGAAAGACGCAAGAAATTTATTGTAGATATTGCATAATCCATACAAGAATAACTGGCGCCCAGAGTGCAATCACAACACCGATATTGCTTTTAGCTGTAAATCACATGATGTCATGAAAACCAATATCAATGCCAATAACTTGTGTGTAATTTTTGAGTAGTACAGCTTCAAACAGTCATGCTTACTACCTTGGGGGAAAAATTCGTGCCATTGGTATGTTGATATATGAACACTCATTATATCTTTTGTTGGACCCACCAGAGGCTTTATCTGCAATTCAAATCTTTAGTAGTTAAACATCAGCTGATCCATGTCATTATACATTTAGAATAACAAAACAGATCAGATTGTCAAATACATAAGCACAGTTTAATAAACATAATACCCCCTCCGTCCCATAAAGATAGGCTTGCTTCCATTTTCACACAAATTAAGAAGATGCAATTAATATAGATGGGAATATAAATTTGATGTCGGATGCAATAGGAGAACTGTAGGAGAGAGGGAAAGGGAGACAAGAAGAGAAAGGAGGGGGAAAGAGAGGAGAGGGAGAGAACAGAGAGATGGGGGAGGAAATATCAATTCATTTCATTATCAAAAGTTGTTTTAATTACATCGCATAACCCCTTTATATAGGGTTTCATAAAATCATAGATAAATAAAGAAACAATATAAAAGTTATTAAATCATAACCTAATCAAGTTTACCAAAATGTGAATAAAAAATCGGAAACTAAATAATTAATTATCTCCTATGATGTTGCATCAAAATTCTTCTTACATTTTTCCTAATATACCCCTACATTAAATAATTGTTTAAATAGGAATAGTTCATATTTGTTGATAAAGGCACAACAAAGGGTCATATTAGAAAACTAAAAAACCAACTATACTCTCAACAAGGAAAGTGACCTATAATTTGGGGGACGAAAAGGAAAAGCAAGCTTATCTTTATGGGACGGAAGAAGTATTTTTTCCCTTAACCACATGGCATGACACTGGATGTCCAATCTGTGGTAATTGACCTAACAAAGTTACAAAAATGCAACATACTCTTGGACCTCAACTGTAGAGACAACTCATCAGGCACTAAGTGTTTTTTCCCTTAACCACATGGCATGATACTGGATGTCTAATCTGTTGTAATTGACCTAACAAAGTTACAAAAATGCAACATACTCTTGGACCTCAACTGTAGAGACAACTCATCGGGCACTAAGTGTTCTTTCCTCAAAACTGATAGATCCTATTCGATATATAGATTAGCATATGAGAATAAAATAAAAATCAATAAATGAGTACAGTAAGCACCTCAATATAATAACTGAAAGCCAACTTGGTTATGATAAGAAGCACCCAGAACAATGTATACCTGAAATTTAAATAAAAGTAATTAGGTAACAAACTATGTGATGTTATACAAGCCGAAGGGTTCTGCTTTTGATTCCTTACTTGAATAGAGAAAATGCGCTTTCATGCATTCCTCTTCCAACATAGAGCCGAGGCTGCCAGATATTTAAATAAAAGTAGCATTAACTTTCTCAAATTTTTCTGTCATTTGACATGTATCTGCTAAAATTTATGGTGTATACCTGTGACCACCACATCATGAGCATTACAATTTTGTAATTTGATCTCTCGAGGGCTCTGCGAATGAATGGAAACACAAAGAGCAATGCAGCAAGTATATTTGGAGCCATGTAGATGACAACAGCCATGATGAACAATGAAGGAGCACTTGCACTATTGCCAAACCAACTTTTAATAGTTTGAGCAAATCCAGGAGGATTTTCCCATGTATAAGCATAAGTAACTGGCAGAATAACCACCCATGCAGCAGCTGATGCAACCTTTAAAATGTATCGTAACTTGACATAGAAGGACATGGTCTTCCGTGCTTTCCAACTAAAAATTACATCGAGGATGGCTGCAGTAAACAGATGGATATCACAAAAAAGAATAGGAAATACAATTTCTCCACAATCAAATTGAATAGCTTAAGCATAAATGATCTTGCTCCATCCAACAGGAACAGCAGAATCCTGAAGAAATCCATCACTTAAATATTTTTCAGTTCATTTTCCCCATTACGAAAACAATGGCATTGAAATGTTTCCAGAAAATGCAACCATATCAAGGCAATATTTTTGTTTCTGTTTTTCTTCTCCAATTCCTTTTTTTCCCAGTTTTTCAGGTTCAATTGTGAAACCTTCTAACATTCTACTCCATATTAAAAAGAAAAAAAAATACAAAAGGCTGAGGTCGGAAGAAAAAAAAAGTCACTGTATTTATTGGCCTCAAGAGAAACCCTCAGGTCATAGGCCTCACGTGCTTAAAAGCTATGATAAGCATAGGTTAACATGTTATAACATTCAAAACTCCTCCAGAAAAGATTTACTTGGTTTTACATTCAATTATTATCAGCCATGTCACTGGCATAATTCAAGAATTCAAGCAAGTGTTTATTATCACTCATTAAGATGCTTCCTGGTATAAATATAAATTCCAAATATTAATTTTCAGCACTTTTCAGTTAATCAAGTGTGGATAGAAGTGAATATGAGTCGTGATACTCAATATAGTGGAAATTACAACATCAATAGCTGTATTGACACAGTTTGCAAACATTCATCTAACAGAAATCAAGTTTAAAGATCAAGGATTTCAAAGTTAGTAATGATTTTTACAAGCCATCTAAAGAAGAAATAGGTTATAATAAGCTATCACGTCGTTTAATATTACCTCCCCCAAGCTTCAATATTGCAGCAGTTATAAAGATGCTCAATACTTTCTTGAAAACATCAGAACTGAAAATTGAACTTGGCTGTCCAGAACCATTCCAAGCAACAATGATCATAGCCTTTACATATGCCAACAGTTATGAACGTTGAGTTAGAGAACACAATATATTTATCGGGGAATAAATGCAACTAGATACTATGAACAAGAAGCATACCTGTAAGCACAGTATAAAAAAAACCCACATTCTGTCGAAGCTTCTAAAAATATGCCAATATGACCGAACCTCAACAAAGTTAACTTTCCCCACCCATAGATCTCTTGAAGGCTTGATATCCTAAATTCCAAAAATAATAATAATAATAATAATAATCATAATAATCACCAAATTCAGTTGTATGATAAAGCATAATTTCATTAGGAAAGAAAAATGTGCTACAGTTACATAGGAAGCATGACATAACTAGATCAATCATGGTGAACAATGTAAGTGGTCTTAAACAGTTCAAAATGGGGAATGCAATGGCTGAAATGTGGGAAAGTCAATGCCTGCCTCACTATGGATAACAGATGAGGCTATTCAATCCAGTTTTCTAAAGATAGAAACAACAGTTAATATAATCTAATGAATGCACACTACCAATGGACTTCAAAGTTCCCTAAGGAGATCTGTTCACTTTAAGGATGAGGAAATCTCCAAAACTACATTTTTTAGATCAGAAGAGGGGAAGGGAATGCTCAGTAAGTTGTACCACTTGTTATTCAAGACTGGTAAGGGCTTGGAACTTCAGAACCTATAGTTCCATGACCCGAGGGGCTGAACCTGTCTGATTCCAATAAATTTTTTTCTGGGTAGTTGCTATGCCATATAAAACTATCAACCAATATAAGATAAGCAGTGCAAGTTCCAGAGTGCTTCATGCTATCTCCACGGTCAACCACACTTTTTCTTTCCTATTTACTCCGCTACACAATTATGCAGATGTTCAATAAAAGTAGAGGTATTTGACCTTGGCATTATTAACTTGTTGGAGTGGTTTGATTGTAATTCTTCTGAGGGCCTACTTTAGAAGCTTGCTATGTTTCTAAAGTAGTTTATTATCTATTAAGAAAATGGAACTCGAATCAGTCCCAAACTGACAGTTCCATTAAAAAGAGACATGCTCCAAATGATTTTATTGAGGAAGTCAGGTACTAATAATATTGTAATCAGAGACTTGGAGTAGAGGGTAAGACCTATCTGATTAGTACAAGGGAAAACCCTGGTTAGCCATGTACTGATTTGTGTCATCAATTATCAATATCATGTCATTAATCAAAAGTTAAAGATAACGTGTAGAATGTACAGGGCACAGATTTGGATAATAAAGGATTAATGTGGAAGTACACAAGATTCTAAGAAGGTGGAACTAAGGCAATGCAAGGATTAACACTGATTTAGACACTATATCTTCTAAGCACAGGAAAACATAACCATTATTTACACCACAACTATTCACAAGCTTGAGTTGTGAATATTCTAGTCTTTGTCTCTATTCACCTCCGCATGGCATTGCATTTCTCCACTTATGACCATAAGCTGAGGAACAAATGGAATTAGTATTGCAAATGTCTATTTGAGTAAACAGAAGTTGACCCATCCATATCATCATCACACAAGATTACAGCAATTCATGAACAAGGTCCCTGCTTATTCCTTCCACTTCTAAATATAGCATGAACGTCATAGGGCCAAAAAAAAGACATGACGAAAGTCCTAAAGATTCCTTCTTAGGCACAAATAACATGAAAAGATTAAAGCTAATTAGGTCAGGCATTTACACCAGCCCACATCAGCGAAAAACTTTAATTTCAAGAATATTATGCTTTGCATATATGAAGTTAAACATTCCAACGTGGACTTTGAGAAAAACATGAAAGTCCATAAAGCTGTGTTTACCCCATTTTTCTCATTCATCAGCTGATCTACAGGCTTACAAAAAAAATCAGCATCAGCGCGCATAGGCCAACCTAATCTAAAACAATCCACTGACCTGTGATTTATATATATATATATATTAAAAAAAAAATCAGGAAAAATATAAAGGAAAACAAGAGGTGAAGCAAAAAGATAAAAGCCTACCAAAAGTATTCATTTAAATCATCATAATTTCTCCACTCGGAATGTTTAGATCTTCCCTTTCTGCTTCTTGCTGCTTCCTGAAGAATAAGAAATTAACTTTACTTGAAGGAAGAACAGAGGTAAATTAAATTTATGGACGAAATGATATGATAATGAAGAAAAGAGAAAAAAATTGTGCAGCCTATACCCAAGCAATCACTTCATAAATTGGGGTCACGACTTTCTGTAAAAATGCTTCTTCTTCTCCTCCATAGGCTGGCTTCACATTTTCACCCGTCATGGGACTAACATTTCCGGCTAGCATACCATAAAGTTCAAATGCCATCTAATAGAAACAGATGCCAAAAAATATTGCAATGATCAGTTGGATAAAAATTTGTTTCACAGGGCCATTAATTTAGGGCAATGTCCAAACTCAGAAATTAAAGAAAGAAAGTCCATCACCAAGGAGAGCAGAGCATAATAATACTTCTTATAGAAGCACTATCATTAAAATTGGAGGTTGAAAGTTAAAGAAAGACCCTACATAATAACTGGATCCAAACATATTATACACAACAAAAATAGCCTCAGGTTTTAAAACATATTCTATAGCTTCAAAATCCCTTTGATTTTTGAAGAAAATACCACTTGAGAAGGGACAGATAAGCATTGGGCTATCACAGTATTGCTGATTCGAGCACAAAAATAACATACAAATTCCATAAAAATGCTTTGATTCTAGATCTTGTAACTTCCATTTTAATTCAATTTGATTTGTTTACCTTCATAATATTATGTCATTCAACCGACCTGGAACACATGCCTGATGTTACTTGAACTAGGATTGTTCTTAACAGGAACTCCTAGTTGATCTATCAAACTCCAAATAAAATAAGATAAGACCAATTTGTTATCAGGGATACAAGCAGAGATCCAAAACAAAAAATCGTGAAATTTTAAGAGATGCCTCTCAGAATCATATAAGTTGACGAGCCAGAATAAAATTTTGGAAAAATCACATATCCAAAGACATTGAGTCACCTCCCAGAAATAAAGGGACAATGTTATATCCAAAAGCAATCTAAAGCTCCATGTGGAAGCATGTTTTTCAAAACAATACTCTACTATATTCCCACGACTCCATGAGACTACTAAATCTAGTCTGCATTAGTTGTTTCAATGAGGTAGCATGTATGCATTATATTCCATTTATTGGAAAAGCATAACAGCATACTTGAAGTGGTGGTATCACAGAGTGAAAACAACAAATATAGGTTGTCACAGGAAATAAGTATATGAAAACATACATGATGATAGATGTAGCAAAGGCATTCTGGCATGAATCTTAAATTTGCAGCTTCTCCCCATATAAGGAGATACAACCCCATATATAACAATTTGCGCTGTTGCACTTCCTGTTGTATGGTGGGCAACCTAAAATACACAGAATTGGCACCAATCATCAACCATAAATATAGCAAATATATAGAGCAAATTATCAGGAAAATCTAGGTTCGATCAAGGAAGAAATTTTATGCTGTGAGTTGAAATTAATGTATGGTCATTAGCAAATCCAGAAACAGTCTTGATTTTTTATTTTACTATTCCAACAATAAAATGTTGACTATCGGTTCTGACAACTTCAACTACTGTATCTCACTGAATTTCAGTATTACAAACATTCATTACATAATCACAATAAGATAAATGTCAAGAAAAATCAGACGATTCCAGAAGCATAAGATTTGGATTAGGAGCAGAAATCATCATGCAGACAAAAGACTTCATATTATTGGGAACCTTACCAAAGACTACTTTTCCGATCCAAATACTTGCACCATTTCTTGT
>CAIGRL010076473.1:0-10903 GCA_903798325.1 Fraxinus xanthoxyloides
AAAAAAAAAAAAAAAACCCTCTTACCTCAAAATACTTAAAAGCATAAAATTTGTGCTAGAAATTAGTCAAACAACCTTACATGTGCTATGCTATACATATCAATACATTCAGAATCAATAGGCACAAGGATCTGCATCCGAATTTATCATGGAAAAATCAGTTCCAATGCCAAAAATTATACATCACACAAGTGTAACAACAATAACACAAACGAACCATTCCTAATCTCCATGTAAGTAGAATACAAAAGGCGAAAAAAGGAAAAAGGAGAACATGCAAAACCAAGCAAGTGCATGAAGAATTTCATATTGCAACTTTTATTTCCGAACTATTACTATGTTTTATTCCATGTTCGTCCAAGCTTCTGAGGAGAACCGCAATTTTAGTGTTTCTTGTTGATTCGACTCATGGAAGCACGGCTCTGAGTTCTTTCCTATCCGCTCCAAAAGCCTGTAAGCAAAGTAAGAAAATTAGGAAAGTATTCATAGTTCTTCAGTTCGACAAATTTGAACTCTTATTATTACATTCTATAATTTACCATCATAGTTTGATAATATCAATCATACAACTTATCATTTTTTAGCATATCAACTTTACTCCATACCTTCTAATACGTTAAAAGTTCAAATCTAATAATTGCTACTACAAAGGATTCTGATAGGCCTCCAGTTCTAGAAGAGCCCGGAAGAATTGAGAAGAATGCAGTAACAGAATTCTGTTATTAATGCAGGATGGGAAGAGGGACAAGCAGCTATTAAGAATCTACAAATAAAGGGGCAAACTGTATTGGTAGGCAGGCAAGAGTTGAGTGGTAGAAGAGTGTCTAGTTTATCTGTTTTACTTCACGTTTCCCTGTAATTGCTTTCAGAAATCAATAAACAGCCCTTTGTTCTTGATTTTCCCAGTTAGAACCTTAACAGATTCCTCCCAAATGAGTTAAAAGACATTCAATATCAGGAGTCAGGACTCCCTATACCCAGGAGTACTACTTTCAAGGCTGGGATCACAGCTGGTTCCCAAGAAAATTTTCCAATTATTAAATATTATTAGTGAATACCGAGCTCTGCCTGCCCCATTCCTTTAATTGCACCTCATTCCTACACTGCATTCTAGCAGGGCAAAACAAACAAGCCAATGGAGCACGTCACACTATAGCAGCCCACAATGTCACCCAAAAAAAGAATCCTTTCTATAGCTCTAAATGCTATACAAATTTTAGCAGAATCCTTGATGCATCATCGAGACAGACAGACATGGCATGCAGGAGAGAGATCATACGTTGACAACTCCAGAAACAGGAAAAGAAAATAACATATATCTATCACGTGTTGAATGGTTAAGTCATAACAGAGTAATCAAGAAGCAATGAAGCATCTTCAGTCACCTTATCACTCAAAAGTAGAAAGAAATCAAAACAGAGTATCTTACAATAAAATAGATATAATATAAAAGATGTACCTCAACTCCATAGCCTTTCACATACACGTTAGTAAAGAGCTCAGAAGGTTCCGGCATCGAGCACTCCTGGAAAGCCAAACAAAATTTTAATAATACTAAAACAAAGTTTCAATAGTATTCATTGTGATTCTCCAAAACCAAGCAAAAAAGAAGGCTAAACATCTCGCCTTAGCTTGTGCAATTGCTTCATCTACTTTTTTTCTCACTTCTTTCTCGATATCCTGACAGAAAAAGTAAGAACAGCCAAATATCTCTTAATATTGTTGATTTGTTAGGAGGAAAGCTCACATCACACTCTTGGTTCGTTCTAATAAGTGTTACAGCAACTTTATTCGAAAATATTCTAAAAAAGCCAATTGGGATATTAGGAAAACATATTTTCACATTACCTTCAGCTCCTTCTCAGTGGCTAGATCATGAGATAGAACAAGCTTCCTAATTCTTTCAACTGGATCACGCTCCTGGACACAAAAGCAGATACTAATAAACACTTCATATGAAAGGCTCCCCCACAAAAGAGAACATTGACAATTAATCCACCTGTCTCACGCCACTGATCTCATCACGTGTGCGGTATGTGCTTCCAGGATCAGACATGGAGTGCCCATGGTACCTATAAGTGTCCATTTCAAGGATCTGAACAGAATCAACGGAAATAATAATGTGTTACATGACATAAATGGGAAAAGAAAAACATATATCTCATCAGTAAAGATTTAAGATATAGCTGCATAGCACATGCGATATCAATTTGAGTGGAGAGGACACTCAACAAAGAGACTATAGAAGCTTCCAGCAATATATGTACAGGGCACTTAGTCCTGTCCATTATGTTGACAAGTCGAAGGCTCTCATCTCTCTCTTTCTGTTTTTCTTTTCAGATATGGGTATTTTTTACTGGGAATGAATTCTTGATAGATGACAAGACAACATAAATATGATGAAGTGTAAAAAAGAAAGAAGACAATTAATGGTGAAGCTCAAGTATGTATTGTCTCTGTCAGTAGACGATTATCATAAATTCCTTTATAATGTATAGAAAGCCAGGCCACCAATTTTTTCAGCAAGAAACACAAAACTGGTGTTCTCGACATATGACATGCCATTTCAAATATCCAATTTAGAAAACATCATGTCTCTTTATTTATCTTTTTAATAAATAGTTAAATGTTTACAACAGTAGTGTGCAAACACAGCCAAACTCAAAATGTGCAACTTACAATATAGTTTGCAGTCTATCAAAAATCAATAAAGGATAAATCAAGCACAAAATCAAAACAAACAAATAATCTCAAATAAGAAAAGTCTAGAAACCAATGTTCCTTGTTACTAATTCAAAACGTAAATGAATACTGATTTCCCCAATTTTCTAGCATGACAACCAAACCCTTCCAAACTAAATCCTTGCTTTCCCCATGAAAAGATTTTCTCACTATTGACAATTAACTAATGAAAATGAAGTCCAGTAACAATACAGAGAACACTACAACAAACTAAGAGTGTGATTGATGGATATTATTTTGGAAGAAAGTATTTTGGAATAGTAGATTGATGGAGAATTAGTGGTTGAAAAAAAAGGAAAAGTTATTGATGTGATGGAAAATATTATTTTATTGAAGAATGTGTGGTTGAAAATGAGTAGAAGAATGAGAATGAAAAATTTAATGTGAGCCAAACAGGGGCTAANAACTAATGAAAATGAAGTCCAGTAACAATACAGAGAACACTACAACAAACTAAGAGTGTGATTGATGGATATTATTTTGGAAGAAAGTATTTTGGAATAGTAGATTGATGGAGAATTAGTGGTTGAAAAAAAAGGAAAAGTTATTGATGTGATGGAAAATATTATTTTATTGAAGAATGTGTGGTTAAAAATGAGTAGAAGAATAAGAATGAAAAATTTAATGTGGACCAAACAGGGGCGAAACCTTTTTCTCTGTAAATTTGGGGGCAGCTAGAGTGTCTGGCACTATGAAAGAAGAAAATAATATTGCACAAAACTCAAGTTACATGTTCCTCATCATGAAAATCTTGTTTTCATGGAATTGAAAGTTATTTCTCATTTAGCATCTTCTACAAAATCCTTCTAGTGTGTAACACTGTAAGTAAACATGCTATCTGACCATAAGATTAACGTCAATGGATCCATGTTGATATAGCCATTTAGGCCCTTTTTGGTATAGATAATTTAAAACTCATTTTTCCCCCAAACTCATCTTCAATCACATTCTCCCAATAAAATAATTTTGCACATGGACTTCTACTTTTCCTTACATGTTAACTACACATTCTCAAAAAATATCACTTTTCAAAAAATATATTTAAAAAAAATTTATATCAATACAGGCCCTAAATGAAAGGAATCAAGAGAAAAGAATAATCTTGATATCAATATGCACATACAAAGCTCAGTATGCACTCACAATTGGTCCATTCTTCAAAGCATGCTCCTTGGCAAACTTGCATGCTTGTTTAACAGCAAAGACATCCATACCATCTACCTGTTTCAAGGCATGAATGTGCAATGAAACACATATCATAGAAATATATTACAAACAACTTTTCCACCAGACAATAAAATATTCGATTTCTTCAAAAATATAATATAGGAAAGCGGAGCTCGGAAGCTTTAATTCAAGTTTAATGGCCTGAACAGTGCTACCGCTATTGATGTAAAGAAAGAATAAACGAAAGTACATTACGAAGTGGTAGACATTTTCTTTCAAACCTAACTAGGAAAGTGGCATAAAGTTAAGGGCTTTAAACTGAAGAAAGATTAATAAAAATTTCTACCAAATTCACACCCTTCTAGAATTCTGTATCTTCCAATTCTAGAAGAGAAAAATTATTCCCTATGAAGTGTATCAGAAAAATGAAAGACAACAAACATAACATCCATGTCAACCAATATTTAACTTGCCTTCAAACCAGGAACATAATCCCCTCTCTTGTAATAAGCTGGACTCTTTGCTGCCCTCCATTCTGCTGTCCCCATCCCATCTGCAGCAATAATCCAATTGAAATAATCAAATATCCTACTTTAACTATATCCACCCAATCAGACACAGATATCTCCACCGAAGAACTTATAAACTGATTAAAAATGGCATGTACTACTACATCAAACTCAACTAAATTAGGCATGTACTCATGACAAAGGAATAATTTTTTTTTGCATCAATAAAAACCAACACTTTTACATCCAAATCTATAATTACTTCATTCATTACCCCAATCTTTAAGTAAGGTACAACACTGATGTTTGCAGTAGAAGTACAAAACATTGGTAGCAAAACCATCAAATGGCACTTTATTCACCAATGGGATCTCTAATTCAAAAACACATAAAATTATCAAATCACAGACTATACAAAAGCATCCGTTTGATTATGTAATTGAAGAAACAATACTAGAAATGAATCAGAGCCATTGGAATACACAGCCTTGCACCATAAGAACACAAAAATTAGAGCCTACCATTATAGTTAACTCCAACAGTCTCGCTCTATAACCATTTCATTACTTACAGTGATTATTCTCGCAGACCAGAATCGCAGGCAGATCCCACAGAGCAGCCATATTCAAGGCCTCGAACAACTGCCCCTGATTCGCTGCACCATCACCGTACAAAGCAAATGTCACAGTCTCATCTTTACTGTATTTCTGTGCAAAAGCCAATCCACACCCCAATGGAATCTGTGCCCCCACGATCCCATGCCCTCCATAAAAACCACTATCCTTCTTGTAAAAATGCATCGAGCCTCCTTTCCCTTTAGAACATCCATCCTTTCGCCCCATAAGCTCCGCAAAGCATTCGAGAAGGGTTCCACCGCGACCGAGGAAAATACAGTGGTCACGATATGCCGTGATTATGCAATCTTTCTTAGTAATCGCGGCCTCCATACCCACTGCCACTGCTTCCTGACCATCGTAAAGGTGACAGAATCCCCTAATCAATTTCGCCTTATATAAAGAGTCGGCGGCGATTTCCATCCGACGCATAAGAGCCATGTCGCGAAAGAAGGTCATAAGTTCCTCAGGAGTGGTCTCGACGGAGCGAGAAGGCAGATCGATCTTGTGGCCAGTGAAGGGGAGAGATGTCTCGACGGTGATTGGGGTGGTAGACGTGGTGGTGAGGAGGCGCGTGGAAGAAATTGCGACGGAGAAGGGTTTCAAGAGATCCGTGGTCCGGCGAATCAACTGAGCCATTTTGGCCGTTGGATTTGGCTGGCTTCTAGGTTGGACGTTGGAGATTTTAGTCTAGTTTGTGAGTAAATCTGTACCTGACTGTTAACGGACTGAAGGGGTGAATTGGGGGTTTGGCGAGGGAGGAGAAATGGAAAAGAATAACGGAAGTTTGGAGAGTATATTTAAAAAATGGGGAAAACAATGGAAAAATTGAAAAGCCAATAATAACTTGCAAAATAGTATTAAAAAAGATTTAGAAATCAAATTAAAATTTTTAATCAAAATTAATAATTAATTTTAATTATATATTTTATGGAACACATAAATTTTCAACAACATATTTTAATAATAAAAATCCAATTTTAATCTACACCATGACTACCTCGATTCACATCCTATACACAATTTTCGACCTTTCATCCATCATGTAAGTTTATTACTATATTAGTATGAAATCTAATCGAGTTCAAAAAGGAACGGTAGCAAGTTACGATATTTTAAAGTTCATTTCCTTCTTTAGTTGTTCTAATTACATTGAGTTGAACAAGGTAAGGCATCTTATTTTTTAGGGATAATTGCAGCAGCGGTACAAAACTTTTCATTTAGTAGCAAATTTTGCTCAAACCTTTGATGTGTTTCACCCATGATACCAAACCTTTTATTTTTTTGCCACCAACGCTACCAAACCTTTCAAAATGTCCGCAGTTGAAGTCCAAATGGATGGTTTTTGTTATGTTGACCGTTAGTTAATCAAATAATTGACTTTAACAATAATGTTAAAAGTCAATGTGCGCTCTGCTGCAATGGCAATGGATTTAGCCCAAAACTTCATTTTGATTGACCATTAACTTGATTGGCCATGGAATCAGAAAACTCAAAACTTCATCCGAAACAGTTCATCTTCTTCCCACCCCCTACACTTACACCACATTCCCTCACCCATCCCTAACCAAACGAACCAAAATCCACCCACCACCACCGTGCCAACGATCGCAATTCACCCACACATAGGCTTTAGCAATCGCCACAAGCGGCTCCGCAAATTAGCAGTAAGAAATTGACCTTACCGAAACTTGCTTAGACATCTATAGAAAATCCCTAAGCCTTTTTCAATATCTTATTTATGTTTCTCCTCTTTGATCAAGATAGTCTCTTCGACGGACCATTTCAACAGGATATCCATATTTTTATCAAAGAGCTTCATTTCTGATCGGTTGTTAAGTCCAAACCTCTAATCTGACCTATATAGATCTACATAGTTGGGCAACAGGTTTCTGACGCCATGAATTCGAGGATTCAAAGAGGTCGATTTCCCAAATTTGTAGATTTTGGGTGGGGGGGAAAAGAAGGTGGAATGCGTTTTTAATTTTAATTATTTGATTTTAATTATTTTATTATTAAAAATGTAAAATTACAATTTTAACATTTTAAAATCAGTCAAAATTATTATCAAAGTCAATTATTTGGTCAACTAATGATCAAACTAACAGGAACCATCAATCTAGACTTCAGCCACGAGCATTTTGAAAGGTTTGGTACCGTTGGTGGCAAATATTAAAGGCGGCACTGTTGGTGGCAAAAATAAATGTTTGGAGTAAAGTCTGCTACTAAATGAAAAGTTTGGTACCGTTATTGCAATTATCCCTATTTTTTTATGTCGAATGGACTACGAGAAACATTAAGCTGGGATTTTAAAGCAGAATTATATTATTTTTTGTTATTTTAACGTTGTTTCTTTGATTACAAAAAGTGACTCTTCAATAGGTCTAAGCTATAATTATTACGAGACTAACAAATTAATGGGCTCGGTACTTTTTGAGAAAATTATTATGTCTAAACTTATTTCTATTACTCCAATATTTTGAGAAATTTTTTGAACTTAATAGTTATTAATTTTTCTTCGTGTTCTCATTAAAATATTTTGATTGATTGAATCAAATTTTTAATTACTATATATATCAAAGTTTTTTATCTAATACTTGAGATATCATTTATTATTATTCATTAAAGTATTAGTCTATCTTAGTACTTAACTTGCTTATATTATTTATTAAGGTAGGAATTCCATTGTAAAATTATTTTAATAAAGTGTGGATCGTATTAAAATCCCGTAAATATTAACATTGTATAAGGATCTGTGCTCCTTATGAGTCATATAGAGGTCCCTTTAAAGCTCAATAGTGGGTCGTGTTGAAGTCACGTAAAGCTCAATATTGTATAAAAATTAGTGCTCTTTATTTGTAAGTCGTTGGATGTGTTGTAAATTGTTGGATTGCTCAATAAGTAAATCATTATTGTAAAAAAGCCTTGCTCGTGCTGGGGATGTTGATCATTGTTTTAGATCGAACCTTCACAATTACATCGGGTTTTCGTCATCTCTTCCTTTTAATTATCGCTTTCATATTTATGTTTATTATTTGAATTGATTTATTTATTCTTTACTTGTTTGAATTTAGATTAATTTTTCGAAAACATTCTTAACTATCTTGGTTAATTATCTTTGGGTTATCAAAAATAGTATACAAAGATTTGCTAGTAAGATGTTGCAAAATTTCTAAGGCTCCGTTTGATACACAGCACTTTTCATGAAAAATGGGATTTTTTTTTTCCATTTTCCAACTTTTGTAGCGTTTGATACAATTTTTTTCACCATTTTGAGGAAAACAAATTCTTGATGTTTTGGTTGGTAAATATTTTTCAAGTTTTTCTTTTTGGCAATTGAAATTTCTTAACAATTTTCATGCAAAATAAAGTCAAACGAATGAAATTCGATATGATAATTTTTTTGGCAATTGGAACAAATTTTAGACCTAATGGTAGAAAAAATTATCATTTTAATGGACAATTTCTATAAAAAACGAAGTCAAATAGACACCAAACTTTCAACATTTTTCAGGTGGAAAATTATACAAATCAAACACAATTAATTACAATTCTCAGTAAAACAATTTTTAGGCAATTCAATTCCCTGTAAAATATTTTATTTCTACCCATTTTTCACATTTGCAATCAAACAAACCCTAAGCTTACAAGTTAAAACGGACGTCAAGCTTCGTGTGACCGAACACGGCCAAAGCATGTGCCTTCTAATCCATTTTATCACGCTACAAATATGTATTCGGATTAATTTAACCAGTGGTCATTGATCATTACACTCGGTGTCATTTCCTTCATTGAATTTTAATTTATCTTAGATTCATCATTGAATTTTTTAAAAAAATGTTCATTAAAATCACTCACTTAGTTCAGCAGTCAATTGTTTGTCTAAACATTACATTTGTCCGGGTCATAAAGCATATGATTTAACTAAAAATTAGTGTTCCAAATGCATAAAGTGTGATAAGAGGACGAGATCAGAAGCCTCAAAACCTATACAGAAAGGTGCAAAAATGGCGTTTCTTATATTTAATATTATTTAGGTATTCCATGACTACCGAATAAATAAGACAATGTGCTATCAAACTACTAAAATAATAAATACTACAAATACTCATTAAACAAATTTCAAATTTCAAAACAACTAGGTAATTGAAATTAAAAGCGCAATAAATGGGTCAAATAAATCGTACATAATAAGTTAATGAAATTAGCGCATAAGTCTATATTAGCCATTAGGTCCAAGCAGTGACTCCAAAACATTGGAAAAAATTTAAAAGAAAAGGCCATAGCCTTTTAGAACACTACTAAAAACCGTTATGGTTTGACAATGTAGCACACAAACACGTACAATTTTTAGTTAAAATAGGCATAAAACTTAATCAGCAGTCCAAATGATATATATTATGTAAAGTTCAATGATGAATTTGTAAGAAATTAAAATTCAATGACTGAAAATGATCTTAAATGCAAAATTCAGTGGCCAATTCATCAATAAAAATAACACTATTACGTTCGTACATTGCAAGTGAGAATCCAAGAGATGGTTGGGTAGGTTCAATAACTCCATATGAATGCTGTGCCGTAACAATTAGAGGGTTAAGTGTGAATGCATTGAATGGTTAGGTTGGTTCAATAACTCCATGTGAATGTTATGCCATGGGTAGTCAAAAAATCATAAAGAAGATTATTCCATTGTAGCTCGAATTAAAAACTAGATGTATTTTTATGATTTAAAGTCAGAGAATGATACTGTTATAATAAGTGAAATATACTTTTTTACGTGATGAAAAATATAAAAAAATATATAATTATAGAAGATTTTGAAATACACTTTTTAAACAAAAGAAACTTGTGAAAAAAAATTTCAAAAATGAGTTTGTCGCATTTAGGATCACAAAAATTGTGTGACCAATTAATTAATTAAACATGTTAAGATCACATGACACTCAATTTATGGTCACAGTCACGTATTAGTCAGTAATCATAAATCACGCAATATCACAATCACAAAGACAAATTATAAGTCGCAATTACAAATTTAGTCTTAAATCACACATTTTTACACTTTTCAAGTTATTTATTTATCACAAATAACCAAATTCACTAGTCTTAATCACTCTTGATTTCATCCTAATCCATCTTACCCCGCTCCACTAACGTTGGCACCATCCAAAATGTTGTCGCCATCTCAAATCCCCAACACACCAACATCATCTCCATCGCACCACCACTTGCACCTCCAACAGATTAGTAGACCACAACCATCATCTTCAACGCACCACCCCAAATCCCCCTACCAATCTGAGAATTAGAAATTGATTAAGCTCCAATGGTGTCACCACCACCTATTCACCCTCTATCGCCACCAAAGTCATTGGACCCACCCATCGAAAGAAACAACTGCCCAACACCTCCTCACCTTTAATTGGAGACTCAACCCCTCATGTAGACCCCAGTTCCAAAATCAGCAACGAAAATCACGCCAAACGAATCTAAATGTTATAAAATCCTACCGTGTCACTAAAACACCACCCATGTTGTTGACCACCTCATACGCACCCACACACACCTTGGGTTCATTCAATTCAACCCTAATCACAAAATCGAACCACATGTGCCTTGGGTCACATGCAACCCTTCATGCACGCAAATTGAGAACATCGATTTGGCCACTTTTGGTGGGAATCAGTTCTCATACTACTTCAAATGGCTCCAAAACATACAAAAACCCCATAACCACCTATGTAGCGTCAATTTGGCCCGAAGTCAACATTGGATTCCATTCTGGTCGATTGTGGTGGAGAGTAGATCCATTAGAAGCATTGTTTGCTGTTGACCTATGGTTGACTTCTCGTTTTAATTATCACAAACAAA
>CAIGRL010076488.1:0-12002 GCA_903798325.1 Fraxinus xanthoxyloides
ACATTTCAGTTAGTTGCAGACTTTGCTCAAACATTTCATCTGTGTCACCCACGATACCAAATTTTAAAAAAATCGCAACTCCAGTCCAAATTGACGATTTCCATCTGTTTGATCACCAAAATTGTTAGTTGACCCCAAAAATAAAAAAAAATAACATAATTTTCACCAAATATGCAAGAGGAATTTCGGAATTACACACTTTCCTTTTTTATTATTGCACTTCATTGTTCATTTTCCCTCCATTTTCTTCACTATAAATATCCTTTTCTCTCTCAGAGTTAATCAGGAAAAACCAGCACACGGATGGAGATGAATGTATGCAAATGTGGTTTCCCAACGCAGATGAAGACCTAATTTCCTTATCCAATGAAGAATTCTCTTCTTTTTCTCCATTTGTTTCCAATTCTTTATCATCAATAGATAAATTCTCTTTCCCTTTCTTTTTGCCATTGTTTCTGAGTTCCATTGCAACAAACCCCGTTCATTTCTTCCAAGTACTGTTTCGTGTACCTATGTCGGCGCTGCCACACTGGTGGTGGACTTTTCCTATTTCCCACCATTCCGAAAGATATTGTGAAATTGAATAATTGGGTTTTGGGAATTTTTGGGTGCAGTAAAGAAATTGAGGGTTTCAACAAGGAGGTTTCAGGTGCGGTACGACACAACTAGCGATCTATTCCTCTCAACATAGAGGGAAAATGTGCAACAATAGAAGGGGAATGTGTGTAATTTCGAGATTACCCAGGTCTATTTGGTGGAAATTATAATTTCTTTTTAGTTTCTAGGGTCAACTAATGATTTCAGTGGTGAAACAGACGAAAACCGTCAATGCGGATTGGAGCTGCGATTTTTTAAAGGTTTGGTACCGTGGGTGGTACAAATGAAAAGTTTGAACAAAGTCTACGACTAAGTGAAATGTTTGGTATCTTAGCTGCAATTTTCCCTTATTATCTTCTAGTATTAAAAACATCAATCAATTTTTTTTAAAGTTCAATAAAGCAGAAAAAATTCGAAAGTACATGTGAATTTTCATAATTCATAGATATTAATTAATCAATAATTAAGACCATATAAGTGTATTTCGAATCAAAATATTTATCGAGGTCCGATTCAAAGATTTTAACATTGAACATATTTTTGTAGGATGAGTTAATTTCACCTATTGACATTAAAGTTTGTGCGAAATTTCAAATTGGTTTCCAAACTCTTTTTACATACCCCATTAGTAACTAAAATTATTAACAATTTCACAAATAGTCAGAGGAGTAACCCTCGTTATTCCATATTCCACGAGATAACATCTATTACTCCAATTACAACTTTAACAGCTACATATCATATTATACTTTAATTTGTTCTAGAATAATGATACTTGTTCATAATAAAGTTATATAATTGTTTACACACGAATGATGTACAAAAAAAAAAAGTTGATTTTTTTTGTTGGTGAAGAAATTCTAACTCAGTTATATACACCAAATCATAATATACATGTAGCACAATTGATTTTTCTCACAGAGGGATTGGGTAAACCCTGACAACTTCACTCACAAACGGGATAAAAAAATAAAGAAAATGCTAGTTGTACATAGTTTTTTACATAATCTTTTACAGATTGATGAAATGTCAAAATGATAGTGGGGGAGTATTTTTCGATTTTACTACATATATATAATGATTTTCATAACGGTTTAAATACACATAATGTGATAAAATATGATTGGATCATAATTTCTTCAACCAAATAAAAGAAAAAAATTCCACCATCTTTTTGACATCTCATCTATAAGTAAACCATTATATAACTTCACTAGTACAAGTAGCATTATTCAATTTTTTCTTATTTGTGTGACGAGATCTAACTTAACCAAATCTCGTCATATCCTCTATATTTATATGATGAGATTTAACTTAACCAAATCTCGTCATATCCTCTATATTTAAGTTATAACGTACATACAGAACCACCGAAAAAATAATTAATGAACCAATTAGAAATTTTGCACAAAACGTCAGTGACGATCAGTGAAATTAACTCCACTTGAGGTGGGATTAATATCACTGAACATTGCAGTTAAGGTCCATTCTTTTTTAATACAGATTTGAGTTTCCATTGACTTTTTCTTGATATATAGGTCTTTTAAGAAATTAGTCAAAAATTCGCCATTTGATCAAAAGACCATACTTAAAAACATGAAAAAAATTCATCTTAGATGATGACATGATAAAATCTGTAGACGTGGTGACATGAAAAAATAAATTCCTGATCAACAATTTCGATGTTCAATAACAGAAAAATCCAAGATGGCATGACAAAATCTGTAGAGGTGAGCCTACTATGCGAGTGTAAACAGTTCATCAATTCTCTACTGGCCATTCTAAATTTACAACACCGTGCATAAATATTTGTACCCATTTAAGAAAAATTGAAACAAACCCGGAAGCCATTTGAAAAGATTAACCGGGTTTACAGCTAGTTGTAAATAAAAAATGTTATAAGCCAAAGATACAGCTTCGACTCACCTCCATTTCTCCTGCAGCTCCTTCTTTTCCGACCAAACCCATGTCACGAAAATTGCTATGACAAGGACAACAATCGTGATGAGAAGCAAAGCATAACTGAAATCCTCTGTAAGAGAGTCATAAGTCCTCGAAGGTGCAAGCCGGGTGAAAAACAGATCCACTCCATAGGCAAAAACAAGGGTGGTTGACTCCAGCTTAGCAGGTACAGTGGTGATGCCTCTAAGGCCTTCCACTTTAAGAGCATGTGTCACATATGACTGCAAAAGGAGCCCACGGATCAGTGTTTCAATTCATAGGCAGTGCTTACCAATCATCGCCGTTGTCATTAATTGATTTGTCATTTTAAATCCCACACTTCTGATGGCAAATCAATTAAAGCCATCTAATTGCCACATTACTCCTTATCGGTAAACGGTGATGACGAATAGCAATTAGCATTATTCTCAACAAAATGGACTTTAGTAACAATTGGACCTTTTATATTTAGGGGTGGAAACTAAATCATATCGAGTCACCACCTTATCAACTATTCAGCCAAGTAATCTTAAAAATGAGTATGTGCATTAATACACAATGTTGACAAAGAATATCCCCTATAATGCTGGGAAGAAATTTTAACCGATTCCAATGTTCTGAATTAGGTAGACAAGCTAGTGGAAAATTTATCTATTGGTAGTTGTTACACCAAAGACTAACTTGGACGTTACAGCAATATTTAAGTGGGAAAATAGCAACTCAAGCTAAGGAGTACTTCTTTTGAATGTACGAAACGCACATCCCTATCAAACTCAACACTTACCTTAATCAACCTCTTCGAACTCAAGATGTTTACAATCTTGACAATTGCTTCATTAAATTCTATACGTGATACATGGGTCATTTTGAAAATCAACGAATTGGTATCAAATTTGTACTAACACATATCATCAATGCATCTAAATTCTATGCATTGCAAACTTGGTTTATATTGATCATTTTTTTTATAAATTCACGACACAGAGATAGCCATATACACATAAGTCTACATCATATCATTTATTGGTTATTATTGAGACAACAAACTTAGGAAAATGTTTTCACCTGTGGAATAATTGGCAACGAATCAGTAAGCGGGATTATTCCTTCCTCTTTCTCAGCTTGCGTGGGGTTGATTGTTCTCCGGGGATCTAAAAAGCGCTTGTCAAGAGCTAAAACCTGGACAATGTTCACATATAATAACGTATGAATGATCAACATTGACTGAAGTAACAAACCATTTCATATATAATTTTCGTAATACAAAATATTCAAAGAGCAACAAAGGAAGGTATCAAATAACGGAAGAGTGGAAGGAAAATGTAAAAAATGGAAATTAGGACAAGTAATCGCTAAAGTTGACCTGGTCTCCAATTGTGCCAAGGAGGAGTTGCTTGGAAGTTATTCCTTTAGCCGTTGATGTTACTGCTAGTGTTTTCAAGGAATGCGTGAAAAAATAAGATTGCGACTTGGTGATAACTTCTGGGCGGGAGTAGGCTGTGATAGGTGAAGTCAGATTATGCTTCCCAAGAAGAAGCTTCAAAATGTCTTTGTTCTCCTGCATATGAGAAAGCTTTAGATATCTCAGAACAGGGGGAACTTACGTAATACATAAGATCTCGATGAAGAAATACCGAACGAGATTGATCATAGATCTCAATGACAGACATCTCGTATCGATGTGCCTTTAAATTGAAATAGTGGTAGACAACCCAATTCTCGCTAAAGACCTTCACAGAAAGTAAATCTTGGGGTGAATATTCAGTTTTTTCATACATAAGAAAGACTTTCAGAAAATTCAGAAGGACCAAACATAGTTTTCTCTTGTTCTTTACATCGATGGATGAAAGAAAGACAGACTTACTGCTCGGACAGGGCCTTGTGAACCATGATGAGTCATGCGGTGCAGTATACGACCAGTCACAGTATCAATTACATAAACGACTAGCCATGACTCCTCCGGGGTGACTGAACCAATGGGACCAACAGCTTTAGGTGCAACAGTGGCCAAAAAGAGCAAGTTTTTTGATATATATTTATACATGACTTCCTGATCAGATGTCACCTTTGCTTGGGTATGAACAGCCTGAAGAGGAAGAGAAATCAAAAGAAAACAAAATCACAGTCACCATATACAGCAACAAAACTGAAACTTCCTAAGATACCATAAAGAGGTCAAGCAAAAAACATTCTGTACTATGAAAGGACAGGCCGTTTTGCTAGACAAGATAAGAGCTTTTGCCACATTTATTCATTACGCATACAACAAACTCTGGCTATGTTACTTTGTAGCCAGTTCCAAGTATTAGTGAAGGAGGGGTTGAAGTCAATGTTAAAATTTGTCGCATATTATGACATGAATCCATCTATTCATCATGCATATGCAAGTCATATATGATGTTACTTCAAAATACTTGAATACTTGATTCAATCAAACCAAAGGTATATAATACCTCAATACTGATACAACAAAACCAAATCCAATACAATATGCTCCCACCAGAAGCACCAGGGATATTATACATAAATTTAACAGGGCAGAAATTAACTAGGAAACCTTTAACTTTAATGCGGTCTTTATTGACATAATAAAGAAAAATAATAAGTAGAGGACAAATGTGCATTAGATATTCCCAAGTCTAACAATACCACACTCCCTAAAAGCTTACTTTCAAAGATAAATCAAAATCTGCACTAGAAATATAAAGAAATGCAGGACTCAGCATTAAGTCTTCTGTTAATTCTTGTTCTTCAAACTACGTACCCACAAAGCAGGAAAGAGTTGTGAGACCCAATAAACAAGACTATTTGCAGCCTCAAAACTTCAAACTACATAAAATATTTTAAAGCAAGACGTTAATTTGCAGTTGAACTCATAAAACATATTAAAGTCACACTGATAGAAAGTCTACAGCTGCACTACAAAGAAGGCACGGAAAACAGCTTACGGCCTTGTTGTAAGAAGGTGGGAAGATATTCTCCTTTCAAGTTTCAGAATTCCAGAAAAAGAAAGACGTTAAAAGTTTTCATAAAGCAAGCAATCTTGTCCCAGCTCACATGACAACAAATTCCCTATCCCATTTTCTATTCCTTCCAACAAAAGTGGCTGACGTTCACTTTGACAATATTTTAGTCTTAGATGCTACACTCCTAGTGATAATTTAAACTTACACTAGCAATTAATTAACAGTTCTCACGGTAGGGGGTATTTATATGTAAAGCAGTGTTGAAAAAATAACACACAGTTCTCTAATGAGACACAAAATTTAGTGGAATGAACCAGGCTATGTTTTAAGCAAGAGGAAGATTTTACTATTGTAGGTATACAGTTCAATTAAGTAGTTCAGTTGACAAGATTGTAGGTATAGGTGGAATTAACAAAAGGAACGATTTAACAAATTTAGAGACCACATTGTCCTCCGCATCGTATCATTACTACCTTAAGAAAAACTGGAAGTTGCATACCAGCCCAACATTTCACATTCTAAACTAAAAGGAAAAGAAAGAATAAACAAGCACCTCAATTGAGTTTCTGGTTGCAGTTGCAATTATCTTTTCTGATTCTGGTGGTAATACAATTGACCAGAGATCCCTTGTGTTGAAACAGTAGCTATCTGCAATCTCGAGAATACAATTAGTCTGCACTGCATGACCCTTCAGAATTCCTTCATCAACATCAGCCGAATACCAATATATATTTCCTAATTCACGCTGGAAAATATCAAGAGCCTCATTAGTTCTGGGGTATAAGCGAGCTTGCCGATTAACATCCAGCAGCAAATGCAGACGCTGTTCCACTGAATCAGTAAAAGGCAGTGGAATAACGCGTGTAATAGAATGGGTGGGTCCCATATGATTGCGCTCCTGTCCTGTATATGTGTCAACAATGGAGAGAACCCCAGGGGAATCTGTACTGTGATCACATCTGCCAACAACAAGAACTGATGGATTTTCATCCAATACATGATGATGGGGATCCTGCCACTGATGCAAACTAAGCCCTCTGGGATTTTGACATGTTTCGGATTTACGAAGAGAATCCAGTAAGAGAGACCACACAATCCTTCCATCTCCTGTGTGCAGTGCCAAAAGTTTTCCTGCTCGAGTAAGTACTATAAGTAGCTTTCGAAACCCATTGTGGTCTCGGGTCATCTTGCTTTTCTCAGAGCTTTGTAACCTCATTTTCTGGATTGCTGCTACATCATCAGGGGTTGCTATCATAAGAGTACCTTTGAGTTTCAGGAGATGACCCTTTCAAAGGAAGGCACAAAAAAGACACGATCAATGAAATACATCCAGTTCATTAATGCAAACGACAAGGTGATACTAGCAAAAGCAACAATAAGGTAAAAAAAAAAAAATTCCTCTTTTTTCCATAAGTTCCAAAAAGACATAGTACAATATGTGTCTTTCTATGCTTGAACATTTGGTCTCAGCAAATAAAAAAAAAGCCTAAGACCTATTAAACGGTACTTAGAGACCCATGATAAGCACAATCTAATTTACAAGACTATGCCACATGACCTTAAAATTAAGGAGAGGCATAAATCTAAAGTGGTTTTAATTCAATGGGACCAAACCCAATCCTCATGGAAGAAAAGTAAACTTACGCCATACGTAATATGAATCCAAAATGATAATTATTCTTCTTTTTCAGAGCTTAATTATAGAAAATAAATGAAACTATAATGCCCTAAAATTCACGAGGCAATGCCAATATCCTTAAACAGAACTTTATTGAGATCATACCTTAAGCCATTCAAAAAGGTTGTGCTCAACTTTTGCGACAGATACACCATCCTTTTCAACTGGTAATTCTGATGCCATTACATCTGTAATAGAAGCTAGACCATCTTCCCTACTCCAGACGATCTCACCTTGCTGTAACAAGAATAAAGAATGGTCCTCCATGACAATCAGGGCCCTGAATCCGTTAGACCTATCCGTTCGGACATAAGTATTGATGAAAACCTTTTGCGCAATTCCCCTTTGGTAGTCCATCTGAATGGTTTCCTGAAGTAAATTGTTTGTCCAATCATTACCGAGCTTCATTGTTAAAATTATCTTGCCATCTCCCTGCTGAACTAGCCCAAAAGCTTGTTGGCCTTCTGAAAGATACAGAGACTCGCTAACTGCAGTTGAGTGACCAAGTGCATCCAATACCTCCAACTTGCCTTCATTTGTCACCTTAATAAAGACAATAGATTTATTTATCTCCAAAGCAAACATTCCTGGAAGTTTAGTGGGTAGCATAACTGCTGGCCCTGACAAATCCCAACCAAGCTCTGACACGGGTGTCTGGTGAAAGCTAATTGCTCCATCCTGGAAGTGTACTGCAACCAAAATTGATCCAGTGGAATCCAGTGCCACAGCTATGTCACTTGTTATAAATGACAAATCCCCAGAGAAACCTGGAGGGAATACCATGCTGCTACGCTTCAGCAGCTCACCAGTCTTGACATTGATTTGATAAGCTTCAAACTGAGCCAAACCAACTAAACCTATGGCATATATTATGTCAGTTCCCTCAGGATAAATTAACTGTTGAATATCGCCACTGCAAAATGACAGAAACACACCAAAACCAGTGTTAGGATGTAGTAGACAGGGGAAAAAATAGAGTTTATAAGTGTTCAAACCCTTCAGATGTTAACTCGTTCTTCCAGATAACCTCGCCATCAATGCTTGCAACAGCATTAAGACATCCACTACCATACACAAAGATCACATGGTCCTTTCCAATCTTTAAATTTGTCTGCACCAAACCATGGTACATAAATATATTTCTGAAAATCTTTTGTATCAAGTGTTGTTAACAATTAAATAACTACGGAAGCATCATTTCCTGGCTGATGGGAAGTTCTTTTTCTTTATTTGTTGCAATATTTTTGTTCTTGTTACGTGATTCATCTGGATCTAGTAATTAATAAGCAATTTCTATATTTTGATACACAAGGAAGAGACGTGAATTAAAAAATATAGATCTTTTTTGAGTAATTCCAATGAGTCATCATTTTCATTTAATGGTCCTTTATATTTGGGTAAGGATACTGGAATTTCTTGTTAGTTATTTGTTAAATTCAGATTGAGCAGGATTTAAAGTTCTTATCATGCATTTTCTTTTAAGTTTATTTTGCTAAATATTTGATCTTTTATTAAAATTGAAATCTATCGTCTCTTAAAGTAATGGAGGTGTAGTACTGATTTATTGAAAATTTTAGTAAATGGAAACGGAGGAACAAGTAATTTTCAATGGTTCATCTGCAAATGAAACTAAGAAACTGGAACTTGAGGCTAACTATGCCCCATAACTAGGCTTTTTTGCTTTGATAAAAATAAAATTTCCTCATACAAAGTGTTGGTAAGCTCATACTATCCCCCCATTATTTTTGAATCCTGAGTACGTCCCTCTTTCAACCGTCGCCCATCCAAGTTTTCAATATAATAGAAGAGTCCCATAATTGTTCTATATAAGGGTCCTTCATATTACCACATTCAGTGGGCACGCTATGGTTCTGTAAATTTGAGCAAATAATTCATGGAACATTCATCTCAGAGAAAACCACAACCTAGAGAAGTGTAGCTTCGTGTACGGCTCACTAGACTAAGTGAATTGCTTTCAAGTGCACATTGTCATGCATTGGTAATACGAGGCCAAGCCATCTAAAGATATATGAAGATGCTTGTTTGGAAGGCTTAAGGAAACATAACAATTTTCACTCACTGGAATTGATAATAACAACTTTGAGGGCGTTGAGCCAGAAAGTGTTGACTCCCAAATCATCTGGCCATCAGGAAGGTTCCAAGCTCTTAAGATAGTTCCTCCTGATGACTGGGTAATAACATCTGCAAAAATATAAAATATTTATATCAAATCAAATATACATGAACCTAAACTTCATTTCTCACTAGCCAAAGAACTTTTTCTCATTTGAAGCAACTAAATTGAAAGTTTATTACCCAAAAAGAAACAATTGGGGGAAATTCAGATAGGAGTAACGGACAAGCTTGAAAAATAGAGCGGATCTAGATCAGCTCATTTGGAGGTAGGGGTAATGAATAATAGTTCCAATTTTACTAGAATTGATAATAACTATAACTTTCACAAGCTGATCAAAGAGTACAAGATATTAGGCAACTATTTGCTTTTACTACTCCTATGGAAAAATGGACCAGAGGCATTTAGCACCAATTCAAATCTTAAAGATAAAACACGGAAACCCAGTGATTGCTGATAGCTATAAGCCAAATAACNCTAGCCAAAGAACTTTTTCTCATTTGAAGCGACTAAATTGAAAGTTTATTACCCAAAAAGAAACAATTGGGGGAAATTCAGATAGGAGTAACGGACAAGCTTGAAAAATAGAGCGGATCTAGATCAGCTCATTTGGAGGTACGAAAGAGAAGAGGGGTCTACCAGTTTAGGGTGTCAAGCTCCTAGTAGATGAATAATAGTTCCAATTTTACTAGAATTGATAATAACTATAACTTTCACAAGCTGATCAAAGAGTACAAGATATTAGGCAACTATTTGCTTTTACTACTCCTATGGAAAAATGGACCAGAGGCATTTAGCACCAATTCAAATCTTAAAGATAAAACACGGAAACCCAGTGATTGCTGATAGCTATAAGCCAAATAACCCATTGAAAAAATCTCATGCAAGATATGAGAGGATGGTAATTACACTTCCCGAGCGCGATATCTATTGCATCAATGACATCGTTGGGCCCCAAAACGTGTCTCCAAACTGCATCACATCCAAACATTTACCATTAATTGCAGTGCTCACTTAAAAATAAATTGAGTTAAGAGCAAAACACTGAAGGGTTGAAACCTACAAATCTCGCCACGACGAAGATCAAGTGAAGCAACAACGTTCTCCTCGGTGGAGACCACAACGCGCTTCCGTGCCGCCTTCTGTGTGTGGAACACTGCGTGCTTCACTTTCCCTATGTACTGTTGATGCCTACATAATTATGAAACTCCAATCATCAAATCACTATAATCATGAAAAATTACAAGAGTCCAATCATATAATCTGCATAATCATGAAAAAAAATCACTAAAAATTTTATATGTAGAGAGAGACCAGTCCATGTGGCCGACTTGGTCTTCGTAGATACATAGAGTGGGATAGATGGAAGAGAAGATGGTGAGAAGGAGAAGAAAAACCCTAATCACCATATTCATGGCCATCACTTGTCAGTTTGTCTATCTACAAGATCAACGGAGAACAGATCTGTGAGACGGCAGAGTTTGTGAAGGAGACTTGGAGGGGAAGAGTGTTAAAACACAACGGGGACATTAACAATGTAATTTAATTTAAGCATGCGGCCGGTTCAATCTTTCGGCAATCTCAACTTCGGCAAATTTGCGGACTGAGCTTTATTTCGGGCTGGAGCCTGCGCGGATTATGCCCCTGTTTGGCCCTCATTTGAGATGTTGAAATTTTTTTGAATAGTGATTGATGGGAGCATGTGTGGTAAAAAAGTAATGAAAAATTTTAAATTTATGTGTAATATTATTTTATTTTATGAATGCGTGGTTGAAATGAAAAAAGAAAAAAAAATTAATATAATGTAATGAAAAAAATATGGGGGGCGAACGAGGGCTATATATATATATATATATATAAAGTGCAAATTTTTTAAGATTGATCATTGAAAATACTTTTTTTTTTACTCTATTTGTCATTAAAGTTATTACTGTTTTTGCAATTGGAGCATGATAAAGTTAACATTACGAGGGTATTTGGTAGAGATTAAAATCGGATTAAAATTGAAAAACTAGTCGTTATTGTTGACTTTTATTAGACGAGTGAAATCCAATAAAGGCTATATTTTCAATTTTAATTGAATTTTAAACCGTACCAAACAGACCCTACGTAAAATGACAACATTCGTGGAGTTTTCAAATTGTACCATTTAGATTTCTTCATAAAATGTGTGCAACATTCCATCTAAAATGTCAAAATTCCATATTAAGCGGTTTTTATTTGTTTATTGTGATTTAGTTTAATGTTGTAATTCCAGTAGGACTACGTAGCATTACTCATTCCCAGTTTAGGTGACATTAACGTGGCTCTAAATGATATGTTAAATAAACGTTGTAATCCCAATTGGACTACATAGCATTACTCTTACTCTTAGTTTAATTGATAGATGAGTTTGGAAATTTTTATCCAATGATAAGATTTTGGTGCATTGAGTTGTAATTGACAAATAAATTAATAGCATTTAGTTCACATAAACCAATGACCAATTCCAAAATTCATTCTGAAATTAAGCTCTTATTTGGTTCACATTAAATTTCTCATTTTCATTCTTCTACTCATTTTCAACCACACATTTTTCAATAAAATGATATTTTTCATCATATCAATAACTTTTCCTTACTTTTTAACCTCATATTTTTCATCATATCACTATTTAAAATACATTATTTCCTCAATAATATATATT